>JAQOWZ010000001.1:36500076-36738892 GCA_035578165.1 Stenolophus ochropezus | reverse complement strand
GTGACTATTTATTTTTTTAATGAAATCAGTACAAAACTTGTGTTCTATATTTAGATTTAGATTTATAGTAAGTCATTTAATAGAATATTTAAAAAAAGTGATAAAAGTAAAATTAAATTTTATGCCATATGCGATGATTAATGTTCATCTATTGTGTTTAAGCAGATACTGTTTTAGTTTCTTTAAATTTGATTTCTTCGATGCTTTTATTATTCTCAGATAAAACATTTATAAATCCATATATAATTTTTAATATGTTGTTTTTGCTTTTTCAACATTAGCTTTAAAAACAAATGGAAACATTGTATCGATATTACTGCTATAATTTTATTGCTTTACTAAAGTTTACAGTTCCTTTCAAAATCAAACATTTTAACCAAGTCACTAACAAAATCAAACCATGTCGAGAGATAGAAATTTTAGTTAATACTTAAATTATATGAAAATGTTTAAACATCTATCAAAAATAATCATAAAATATCGAAAATCAGTACATTCAGTACAGTATGTCAAAAATCAGTACAAAATATGTTACAATTTGTTTATCAGTACAAGGGTCTGAAAATCAGTACTGTACTGACAAAATCAGTACGAATGTTCACTCTATATAATACTTATATCAGAAACTCATTTTACGAATAAAAACTACCTTAAAATACAAATTATTCAATATATTCAACAAATCATCCTGACGGAACGGCTCATGGTGGAACTGCAATTATTGTAAAAAAAATTCAATTAAACATTTTGAACTTGTAAAATACCAAAAATAATATTTGCAAGCCACAAATATAAAAATTGAAACGCTATCGAAATCTTTTATAGTGTCAGCAATTTATATGCCACCGAAAAATATAATTAAAAACGAAGAATGTACTGCCTTTTTTAATACATTGGGAAATAAATTCATTGCTGGTGGAAATTACAATGCTAAACACCAAATTTAGGGATCTAGACTCATTACACCAAGAGGAAGAGAATTACTCAAAACTATCCACAATAAACATTACATAACCCTATCAATTGGAGAACCAACATACTAGCCGACTGACCCAAATAAAATACCTGATCTACTTGACTTTTTCATAGTCAGTATATATATATATACAAGGTGAAATATATATATATATATATATATATATATATATATATATATATACCGGGTGTCCCAGCTCGACCGACACATGGGAGTTTTACATGGGAAATTAGTTAATTATGAATAGTATCTCCCCAGTGCAAGATATTAACTCGAAATTTTGTATACTTATTGGAGAATATTAATTCTATGGATTACACTTATTTGAAATATGCAATTTCGTTTGCAGGGCGAGATTTATTAAATTTAAAATCTACTATTTTCGTGCAAAATCAGACAGCCATGGAAATAAAAGAAAATATCTATGTGACAGTTCTGACAGTTAATGACATGCCATTGTAGATATTTATATTTTTGTAATATTGGTATATTATTTAATAAAAAGAAACTAAATTCAACTTAAATAATATTAAAATACAGGCAATAAAAATTAAAATCAGTGATACTTCACTAAACTGTCAGATAAATATTTTCTTTTATTTCCATGGCTGTCTGATTTTGCACGAAAATAGTAGCCGAGGTGGTCTCGAACCAGGTCTTGTAGATTATTTATGTTATGAAACAGCCCTCGTATCCACTCGGCTATGGAGCATTTTGTTTTTGACGTTTCTTATTCGAAAATATGAAGGATAACCTTCAAAATACAATTTATTTTATCAAATATTTCAGTTAGAAAAGGCCATATTACACAACATTTGGTTTTATTAAATGCAAAATTAAGTAATCTAACTAACGATACCATATACACCCGATTTTATTTAGCGGGACAGATGGAAACAGCAAAAAACTGTTTTCCCATGTTATTTCCCTATGTCAAGGTTTTCAATATTCACCCTGTATATATATATATATATATATATATATATATATATATATATATATATATATATATATGTCGCAGAGTCAGGGTGTAATAAATATCAAACGTCAAGTGCCGTCTATTAGCTATTGAATTGAATCTTTGTTTATTGTTTTGCTTAGAGAATAATGCCTGAAGGTCAGACTCCTGTTGAGAAAATGATTTGAGGCAATATGAACAGGAGGACCCAAAAGGTAATTATGCCCATTGTCATTTGGTTGATCATACTGCCATTGCTGGTCGAAGGCGTAGCTCAATAGAAATCGGTATCTCTTAAATGTAGACCGTGAGTGTGCGCTGTGCGACTAGTTTCTCGAAGTATGTAAATTGTAGTGGCACTGGATGTAAGTGCTGCTTAATTTTATCACTGGATGGAAGTGATAATGTGTGTGAATATTATCACTGGATGGAAGTGATAATGTGTATGAATATTATCACTGGATGGAAGTGATAATGTGTATGAATATTATCACTGGATGGAAGTGATAATATGTATGAGTATTATCACTGGATGGAAGTGATAATGTGTATTTTGTCACTGGATGGAAGT
Organism: Stenolophus ochropezus; assembly: GCA_035578165.1. Lineage (NCBI taxonomy): Eukaryota > Metazoa > Arthropoda > Insecta > Coleoptera > Carabidae > Stenolophus > Stenolophus ochropezus. The sequence goes on along the minus strand of JAQOWZ010000001.1, from coordinate 36,736,387 downwards.
GACAATGTCTTAATTTGTTGCTGGATGGAAGTAACATAGAAGTTGTAACTGGATGGAGGTGACATGTGACATGGATAGTTGACTATGTCATATTATGTTTTAGCCTGATATAATTAATTGTCAGGTGTGGCCGAGCGAAGTATAATAGCTGTAATCTTATTTATTACAGGTGCGTCACACGAGGACGTGTGAGTGGTCAGTATGACCGTGTCGCAGAGTCAGGGTGTAATAAATATGAAACGTCAAGTGCCGTCTATCAGCTATTGAATTGAATCTTTGTTTATTGTTTTGGGACCGTTCAAATATTACGTAAGCAGAATTACTACAATTATTTACCCCCCCATCCCCCTTGTCAGCAAAAGTAAGCAAAGCTCGTACCCCCACCCCCCATTCTTACGTAAACATTTTTCAATTAATTTTTTTTTTTTAATATTCTAATTAAAATGTTACAAATTATAATTTTAAAAATAACAAAATAGATTTAGAATGGAGACTAGATTTTACTGATACAGTATTTAAGATAGAGTAAGGGACAAAATATTATAATCGTAAATTTTTGGTACGCATATTAAATTAAAATCAACAGTCTTCAGTCCATGAAACCCGAATCCACGATTCTAAGTTTTCAAAGACATTGGATTGCTTGGATTGCAGCGCTGTCAACATGCGTTCCGACATCATGATTTATATGGATTTGACAGATAACGTGAGCGCTGTCATCGATTTTTGCACGATTCGGAACTTAGCCAATGTGAGGGTTGCCATTCGTGTTAAAAAGTTAATAGCTACCGATGACGTAATCATTATCTAGACTCCCCTACCCCCCATGTCATCCAAAATAAGCAAAACAAAGACCGTAAAGTTTGATAAATTTCCCGTAAATAACATATTTAGTACATATTTCTTCAGTAATTGTTAAATTAAATTATATTTTTTTCAACAAGGGACGCCCCCTTATTGACAGCGTCCCAATGCAACGCAACGTCTGCTTGCCGCCTAAAGCCGGCATTGGCCTCCCCTTCTAACTACATCGCGCTATCTCTCTCGATGAAGCCAAGCGCGAACCAATCCGCAGACTCCAAATTTCTCGTTGGAAATTTCACGAAACGCTCAAGCGCTCTTTGCAATTGCTCAAATCAAACAGTCGTAAAATGTTAAGGTGCAACGTCGTGGTTTCCAACTGACATTCAACTAGTGTTTACTGTGACGATAAATGTATAAAGTGTAAATAAGCAATGACAAAGTTTGATATAAACAAGAGTTGTTATTTGTGCATGTATGAATATGACAATTTATTAATATTGAGCAAAAAAACAGAGGATAGTGACAGCATTCAAAACAAACTGAAATTTGTTTTACCAGAATTAGTAAGTTCAAATATTTATTATAAATAACTATACATATAGGTGTCCGTTTTAAGAGGCTAACCATTAGGATCTCGAGAATCGTATGAGATACGAAGTCGGTTAAATTGGGGCAAAGTTGCCGAATAAGTACGTCATTTTAATCATGTTTTTGTTTTTCCGTAAAAATACATAGCTCACTAGATTTTTGCAAATTTACTTTTTGACTTCTTGTTTCAATTCACAAAAAAATTTTAGTTTGCACATTCTACATACTAATTTTTACAAAACGAATTGACAGCGGTTCTCAAACTAATTTTTGAAACTCAAATACTTTTAGAAAAATCCATGCCAATTTTCAATTTTGATAAGGGGCTCAAAGTTGTCTTTAGTACTGTTAAATAGAGATGAATAGAAAATATTACCGTGAGTATTTTTTAACGTGAAAGATGGAATTTATCATATCCATGGTTACGACTTGATATTTGATTGACAGCAATGTATATTTGCTTGTTTCATTTGAAATGAAACAGGAAACGAATTTGACATTTGTTTTTTGGGTTATAAAATTTTCTGACTAGCCTACACTAAGTGCAACATCAATTTAAAAATCGTTAATAACGTAAGAGGAAATGGTAGAATAGTAGAATGGTTGCTGGAACACTCAATTTTACAGATCTAGATTATTTTTATTGGTGAGCTTTAAAATCAAAAGTTTGTTCTGGGAGAAATAATCAAATATTACTAAAAATACTTAATTTTGTTACTAGTGGTGACATCTCTGATAGTGTTCGAAAATGATTTTCAAAGTGATTTAGATTGAAACTTTGCTTCAAGCATTGCAATACTGTTTCAGCCCCCTGGGGCCCACTTTTATAATCAGTTAACAAAACAATTCACTTTTCTTTATGCAGTAATGAATTTTTTTTCGTACACTTTATTTTGAGAAGAAACATTTAAATATTTTCATTGATATCTCAAAAAATATGAAGTTTAGAAGGAAAGAACCCTTATACATTTTTAAAGCAAAAATTATTTTCTGTTAATTAGTGCAATAATATATATGGTATTTTAAAAAAGTACAAATGTGGTAATATATACGAAAATTAAACTTTATTTTACCAAATTTATACACATTTAGTTAGTTTATTTGAAGTACTCAAAACTTTATTTAAACAATTTTTCAGTGTCTATAATAACTTCTGAGAAAATAGGTGTTTTCAATTTCGCATTCCACCTGTAGTGTTGAAAATAATTTCGTGGAAAATGTGTATTGTGACATTTCTTTTGTAGTATGTCGGGGTATTGTGTTTGACACACAAAGTGAGTATTTAAGCGGTAGATACCTGACTTTGAGGCGTGCAGGTGTTCAAACATAGACAATATATAGTAGAGGCACAGATATATAAAATTCACTTTCGGATAAGCCGATTGGCCCTTATAAAGTTTTATGGGACTTGCGGTAATGGATTATTTAGGCAGGTATAGTTGGACAAGAGATCTCGAGTTGACGTTTAAATTATTTTATGGTTGTGGTATCTATTCAAAGTTTTGCTAAGCACTGGATTTGGAAATCCCAAAGTAATATTAGCATGCCTAACTTAATATAGATGGATTACTGTACGACATGGAAATAACTAGACAGGGATGTATTTAAAATTTTAATATCGTTAATTTCTTAGCAATAATCATTATCTTCGTGGAATTGCAAACAATTTTTGCATATAAACGTGTTCTTATTACCAAGAGTACATCAACGTTACTACAACTTGTGACAATTGTAAAAGCCTGGTTTATAAATTGTCAGCAATTAATTGGGAACTAAAATTCGATAATAATGATATCAACAACAACGTAAAAACTTTTTATGATATCATATACAAGTTATTAGACACCTACTGTCCCACCTACATTAAGCGTAATAATAATTATCCCATCTGGTTTTCTAAATCATTAATTAAAATCATTGGGGAGAAGCATAAATTTCATAAAAAATGGAAAAAGTATGGAAATCTGGCTGATTATCACTCTTTCTCTCTTCTCCGAGACAGGGTCAAGGCTACGATGTCAGCTGACTACAAAAAACATATTACTTACATTGAAAGTAATTTGCACTCTGATGTGTCTCACTTTTGGAATCATACAAAAAAACTTAGAACTGATAACAGTCTTCCAAACTCAATGTATTTAAATGATTCAAATGCATTTACTGGTAATGATATTTGCAATCTTTTCGCAAGCTACTTTGAATCTGTGTACACTACGTTCAGCTCAGACACTAACAGTGATGATTCGGATTCAGTTTCAAATAACAATAGTGAAACATATCAGATATGACAATTCCTGAAGAAGATATTTTAAAATCTTTACTAACATTAAATACAAAGACAGGTTGTGGGCCAGATCTGATTCATCCCATATTTATAAAAATTTGTGCCTATTATTTAGTTCGTCCTTTACATCTGATTTTTAATAAATCGTTAAAGGACGGCGTTTTTCCAAAACAATGGAAATGCTCTTTCATTACCCCCATATATAAATCCGGTGATAAAAGAGACGTAAAAAATTATCGTCCGATATCCATACTCTCTATGTTTGGAAAATTTTTTGAAAGCATAATTGTTTGCAAACTGAAATCTGAGCTTCAAAAAATAATAATACCACAGCAAACTGGATTTTGTAGTAAGAAATCTGTACTTAATAATCTTATACCTTTCACAGAATTTGTTAGTGGTAATCTTGATAAAAGAATTCAAGTTGATGTAGTGTACACAGATTTCAGCAAAGCTTTCGATAGGGTTAATCATTCAAAGTTGCTGTCTACATTACGATCTTGTGGAATCCACGGTACATTATTGCGTTGGGTTGAATCGTATTTAAAAAATAGATCACAAATAGTTTCATATGGCGGGCATAAATCACGTGAAATTGTTATAACTTCGGGAGTTCGTCAAGGATCACATCTAGGTCCAATTCTTTTTAATATATATATATATATATATATATATATATATATATATATATATATATATGTATATATACAGAGTGAGTCACCGAAATGCCCGTCTTCGATATCTCCCTTGTCGTTAGAAATACAGCATAAATTTATTAACAAAAGTTATTGGTCAACTCAAGGAGCATAACGTAAAATTATTTTCACATATACAGGTGTTGCGTTACGACTCGGCGAAAATTGTTTGCCTTTTATTAAATGGAACACCCTGTATATTTTTATCTCCAAAAATATTGGTTTTAGGCATAGGGTACCCTTAATAAAATATGAAGATAATACAAAAAGACGCACAACTAAATTATAAAATATAGGGTGTTCCATTTGAAAATGACGAGTTTTAGTCATTTGAAATTGAGTAAATTTGATTCGCTTTATTGAACATCCTGTATAATTACATTTAAAAAAATATATGTGAGAACATAGAGTGTAGTTACAGTTGTACAGAAAAAAAATTTCTTAATTTTTACTATTAAAATAACTTCAGTACGTCATTATAAAGCAATGCGTGTATTTGGTCTTTTTTAGAGAATAAACGGAATAACTTGGCAACGCCGCGGAAAACTAAAACAAAATTTATATGCCCGTAGAGAGGAATGAAATACACTTATGGCCGTTTGCACCAACGTAACTTAAATTTTAAGCTTGCCTTAAATAGACAAAATCGAATCGAAATAAAATGTCAAATGCATGATTTAACATTGCTGTCAAAAATTCGATTAGATTTTTTTTGTTTAAGTCTGGCTTAAAATTTAAGCCTTGTTGGTGCAAACGGGCATTAAAAAAATATAAAAATATACGGGGTGTTCCATTTAATAAAAGGCAAACAATTTTCGCCGAGCCGTAACGCAACACCCTGTATATGTGAAAATAATTTTACCTTATGCTTCTTGAGTTGACCAATAACTTTTGTTAATAAATTTATGCTGTATTTCTAACGACAAGGGAGATATCGAAGACGGGCATTTCGGTGACTCACCCTGTATATATATATATATATATATATATATATATATATTAATTCAATAATACACTGTTTCAAACACAGCGATTTCTTTTTATATGCTGATGACTTGAAGTTTTTTAAGCCCATTAAATCTCTTACTGACTGCTCGAAATTACAAGAGGATTTAGAACGCTTGCGAAACTACTGTGATGAGAACGATTTATTATTAAATAAAGAAAAGTGTCATGTAATGAGTTTCACAAGATCTAAAAAGGTAATCAAATTTTCATATAATTTGAATGGATACAATTTGGAACGCAAACTATGTACTCGTGATCTAGGTGTGCTTTTTGACTGTAAATTACTTTTCACGGAACATATTTCCACTATTGTTAAAAAAGCTTACCGTACTCTTGGCTTTATCTTTCAAATAGCTAAGAGTTACCATCAGAAAGAGTCTTTATTGTTACTATACAATACTTTAATTCGCCCTATTGTAGAATATGCATCTCCAGTTTGGAATCCTATGTATAAGAAAAACATAAATCTTATAGAGTCAGTTCAAAATAAATTTATTTCTTTAATTAAATACAAATTTTCTTGCAACTATAGTTTAAATGAAATCAGGGATCAATGCAACTTACCACAACCATAAAATAATTTAAACGTCAACTCGAGATCTCTTGTCCAACTATATCTATTCAAAGTTTTTCCCTGAGTGAAAGAATTGAAAGAAATGTGACCTTTATGCGTTCTGCTATAGGGTATAGAATTGTACGAAATCCATTAGAATACACTGTTTGTTCCAGGTACCCAGCTAAGCACTGGATTTGGAAATCCCAAAGTAATATTAGCATGCCTTACTTAATATAGATGGATTACTGTACAACCTGGAAATAACTAGACAGGGATGTATTTAAAATTTTAATACCATGTTTTATGAAAAATACTCTAATAATTGTCACAAGTTGTAGTAACGTTGATGTACTCTTGGTAATAAGAACATTATGTTATAGCAGTTTCGTTTTTATGCAAAAATTGTTTTGCAATTCCACGAAGATAATGATTATTGCTAAGAAATTAATGGTATTAAAATTTTAAATACATCCCTGTCTAGTTATTTCCATGTCGTACAGTAATCCATCTATATTAAGTTAGGCATGCTAATATTACTATGGGATTTCCAAATCCAGTGCTTAGCTGGGTACCTGGAGCAAAACTTTGAATAGATACCACAACCATAAAAAAATTTAAACGTCAACTTGAGATCTTTTGTCGTACTATACTTTCTTCTGTCGTATGCTGCTAAGGACCGTACCAGAAATTTTCTTTCAAAATATTTCCTAATTATTTACTTTTCAATCTAGATTAAAATATTCAAATAAGAATGCATTTTAAACGCACGTCTTTTAATTACAATTTGAAAATTGAGAAGAGATTAGAGTAAATTTTAAATACAAACAGTTATTGACATAAATATAAGAAATATTTGGTTGCTAAAAAATATTTATATGTCGTATTATAAGATCATTATCAACTAATGAATATACTTTACAGAAAATTTTTAGTATTTATACATAGAAGAACAAAGGCTGAAACTAAGTATTAACTATCTTTACAATTGTAGAAAAATCTAAAAGGGATTAAAACAGAGATTTGGCTATCTCAAGTTGTTCATTCTTAAGATATTTTTTTTCATTTGGATTTCCAGTTATTCTGAGAACTCCAGTATTAGTTATTAAATATTTTTTTAGAGGTACACCGTGAATTTTGGACAAGTCATCAAAAAGTTATTTCTGTTCTTGCAGTTTTTAGTAGTGTGTGCATAAAATTGTAAATACGAATATGTGGAGAAGTGGAGAGTAGTTGTGAGCCCCAATTGGGCGACCCAGTCTCAAATTTGCATATTGCTCGTTTATAGATTATGACTTGTTTAATTTGCATATAGTACAGTTTTGAAAATGATTTTGTGTCGTCTTTTGTCGTTGGGTTAGGAATTGTGTGGCGATACAAAGTGCGGGGGTGAAGTTTGGTTACAATAGAAATTTTTAGGTTAGTATTGAGTGTGAGAGTTATGAATAGCCATTATTGACCGTGAGAATTCTTCTTAAAGACATTTCATTCAATAACTGGACATATTGGTCAGTTTTGGTTTTTGATGTTATTAATTTGCATATATTAGCATGTCATGTAGTACAGTTTTAAAAATGATTTCGTGTTTTATGGTGACATTTCTTTTGTAGTCCATTGCGAATTATTTGACCACAAAGGGCGGGAAAAATATTTAAAGTTTGGTTACCTGACTTAGCTGATTGTATCAGGTGTCTGTATTACCAAAAGGTGAGGTAATTGATTGTTCAGGTACTGCTATAAAATAAGTACAGAGATTATTTTGATTAAGGCCGACTAATTAAATGTAGAAACTATATGTGTAAAGGGGGATGAGGAATAAATATTGAATATCGATGCACCCCCCCCCCCTTACTCAATGCGAAGTATTATTCAAGTTTTGATAAGTTATTTATTATATAAGGGTAATGACATATTTTCGGTTTGATAATTGAAAAACGTTTCTGGTGTTCTGAATGTAATAGAGATAAAATAAGGTTAAAAGAGAGAGAGAGAGAAAAAACGAACAAATATGTATCATATAAATACGAGACAATTCTTATATAGGTACAATTCATTTCAATTTTTACCAGCCCGATTTGACGACACCTGATGGGATGAAGAAATATCAAGTTTAATAAAATCTATTTCAAATATGAGTTTTTAAAGTATATGAGCGTTAAGGAAATCGAAAAATATAAGAAAATATAACTTGTAGAATTTGGTCAATTGTAATGAATTATAATAATAAAACGTATGTGTTTAAACGGTATTAACTGTGCATTATTTCGTTTAATATAAAAATATTTGCGAAGAACTTGTTTTTGTTAATTTGTTGTCTAATTTGTATTTTCTTAAATATAATACATTAAATTTTAAATAATTGAAGTGAGAATACAATTCTTAAGAAAATAATGATATTAAATGCAACTTGTTAGTCGGAAATAATAGGTACTTGTAATTTTGTACATGAATACACATTTTTGTTTATCTGTTTTATTACGTACGTGTATAATAACTTCTCACATTCACAAATTTCATTAATTTTAAAGAGGCAAGTTATATGCTGAAAACGTCATATTTTTAACATCATAAATATCTATATTAATTACGGAAAGTTTCAAATCATCGATTCATATACAATTCTATAAAATATAATAAGAAATGTTTCATTAAAGTTTAAAATACACAAAATTAGCTGTTACTTTTTTATTCAATATAAATCATATTGGGACACATGTTAAAATTTAATCAGTAGTGAATTTCCCGTTTTCCTTTGATAAATTATAATACTTATTATTAATCTACAACGATTTTATTAGGGAAAATAATAATTGCTGCGATTTTATTACTTCCATTAGCAATGTTAGTAACCAGTACTGTAAATATGACATATAAACAAAAAAAAATCACAGTTGAAAGAAACTGTATAGCAGCGATTTGTGAAAAATGTGTTCTAAAAAATGAACTCATTAACAATGCGGTTACGTATAATATCCCAATAAACGCTAAAAGAAAATAAATATATGGAGCCAATTTAGTGAGTTTTTCAGTAATCACTTTTTTCTCTTCTTTATTATAACTCGTAATTCGCTTAAAACTAATAATATTTAGAAAATACCACGCTTGTTAATCCCAATCTTTGGAAATATTTTCTATGTGAAATAATGAAAATTTATAAAAGATATTAAAGAAACAATGGATAAAATTTCAAAATAATTAATATTATTTTACACCAATGTTAAACGTCAATGAAACGTTTCTTATTATATTTATAGAATTCTGTATGATTTTGTGAATTGAACCACTAGATACTAAAACAGAATCTTTTATTTATTATGCATTTACATTTATTCTATGTAAAACTTTTTTCTTGTTTACTCTCCAGTCGTTCCGTAAACCTAGAAAGTATGTGCAGCAAATTTTTTATTTAGTCGAAGTATGCTCCAAAATAGGCATACCTAATTATTTAATAGGTACTCTAATTCCTAAGTTTTAAGAAATAGAACTATATTTATTACTTTGGAACACTAATTTATTCAAAAGTTTGTTACTAGTTTCGACCAGTTCGGTCATCATCAGACGAAAGTACACTTTCAATTCATGACAAAATTAATAAAATCAATTTGAACAAGACTTGTACGGCTAAGTACAACATGAGAAGAGAGGTTTGTTTGTCGTTCTGGTCATTCAGCAAAGTAATACCTGAGTTATTCTTGATTTTAAAAATCGTTGTAATCGATTAATTTTATTGAGGTGTAAGGCAAATGATTATTTTCTTTTATATGGTTAGCAATTGTCGAGTCTGAATTTTGGAGTTTATAGGAGCGCATATGTTCTTTTAATCTAATGTTGAAATTCCGACTATTCTGACTAATATAATACATCTTCAAACTTTTTACGATTTATTTTATATTACACCAGATTTTTCTTAACAATTTGTAGAATCTACTTTGCCTAAGTCATTTTCAAATATGTCTTACAATTTACAAAAACTATAATAACTAATTTTATATATTTTAAACTTAAGTGAAATATTTATTACATATTTAGATATCTTATTACATGACAAATAATTGCTGTTTTGAAGTTTAATAATAAAAATATATGCCCTGGAACGTATCTGGAATTTGTGTTTAAGATGTTTACTAATTATGTACTTTGTATTTTAAATCTAATTCAAATTGTAATTTGAAAATAATGACGCTTAACTTTACATTCGTGTTGTCTGCATATGTGTATGTGTCAAATATGGTTTTGTGTAAGTTTTTGATGCATGACATTACCAAAATAACACAGCGCGAAATTCTTTTAAAAAAATATAATATTCGCAAGTAATGTCAGTTGTCTCTTAAAATTTTTATAGCACTTGTGTAAAGGTTCCTTTAGGCAGGTACTTTTTTCTGTCCTGGGACATATCCAAAATTTGTCTTTAAGATATTAACATGTTTTCTAATTATTACGTACTTGAAACTAAAAAATAATAAGAAAATCATACAGACTACAAAAGAAATGTCACCATAAAACACGAAATCATTTTCAAAACTGTACTACATACTAATATATGCAAATTAATAACATCAAAAACCAAAACTAACTAATAAGCAAATTAGAGACGATGCTTCTGGTCAGGTAGCCAAATACTTTATTTCCGCCCCTTTGTGCCCTTCCTTCAGAGCAGCATCCTATACCTAAAAATTTACAAAAATTTCTCACACCGTCCATAAAACTCATAAATGTCACACACCTGCCAACCCTAATTAATCAACCCCTAATCACTTCCCGAATACTTGAAGCCAAATCAAAAAATTCATACTACATCCCTTACAATATTTCACCAATCTTTTTTAGAGTAACTTTGGACTTTTGCAGGTGTCCAGTTATTGAATGAAATGTCTTTAAGAAGAATTCTCACGGTCAATAATGGCTATTCATAACTCTCAAACTCAATACTAACCTAAAAATTTCTATTATAACCAAACTTCACCCCCGCCCTTTGTATCGCCAAACAATACCTAAGCCAACGACAAAAGTCTACACGAAATAATTTTCAAAACTGTACTATATGCAAATTAAACAAGTCATAATAATCTATAAATGAGCAATATGCAAATTTGAGACTGGGTCGCCAAATTGGGGAAAAAATAGTTCAACATCTAGCAGAAGATCAGCCGTCGACGTCGAAAAAGCGGAGTCGCAAATATCTATCCTATGACGAGAAGAATATGACACGGCCTTGTTCTTACTTTTTAAAGGTGGCTTTACACGATCAAAGAATTTGAACTATTTTATGTCATATTTTTACATCATATTCTTTGATCAAATGGCTCCGCTTTACACGTTCAATTTTTTTTAACTATTTTCCCTTATAAAGTAGGGGTATCAGTAAAGAAAAGAAAAATATAGATTTATCACAATGATATATGATTTCACATTTGTTTATTTTTCACTTTTGACATTTGATAACAACATTATCCCTAGAATTAACTAAAATTTGAAGTAAACGACCTTGAAATTTAGGACATGCTCTAAGTGAGAATTTCTATGTCATAGCATATGAACTATGAACAGTCAAATTTCTTTGAACGTGTAAAGTGTCAGAATCACATTGAACAATACGAAGTTGTAGAAATTGATGTAAACTTATGATCGTCTAAAACGCCCTTAAGTGATGCTTTTGAGTTCGGCTAATTTATAACTCCAGACCACAAAGCTTTCCATCCCTCCATAAAAGGCTGTAAAATCCGCATAAGTCGGTTTCATATACATCTACTTCTACTATACTAATGTACCGTGCGAATTCTTCTGGAAAATTAATTCTTGAATAGAAAATTCGTTTATTTCTTAGAGAGTTTTTCGGGACATTTCGTTTAATTTGTTTAACACAGATATTTTGACAACAAAAAGGTGGTTTAGAAATATAAATATTGGATGATAAAGAAGATACTTAATTCATTTATTGAGCTTTGCACTAAGCTCTAAATGAATGGGCCTTAAGGCATTTCATTTGAAACTGTTGGTAATGTAAAAATACGTAATGTTATAATCAAAATATTATCATTGTCGCTAGTTAACATACAGTATTTAAACCTTTGAAATATGATCGAAATAGATGTAAAGTTACCTGAATTGCTAGAAAAATATAGAATAAAAATGTGCTGCATTTAAAGACAGCGGAAAAAGAAATTTATAATAGTACAGGTTAAATTCAATTAAATTTGTACAACATACACAATACTATGCTAGTTGACTACCTATTTATATTTGACAAAATATAGCTAGTTGACAACTTGTCTAGTTGCAAATTCTATGAACAATACCACTGCACTAAGTTTTATGTGATTGGGCGATTTCGAGCGACATACCCATTCGCTTCCTCCGGTTAGTTGCGGCCACTAGTGGTACGATCCTCAACTTTCATTGCAACTATTAAAAAATTTAAAAATAAATTGTAATTTTTCATTTCTTTATATTCAAAATGAAGTCGTATTTGCCTATCTAAATTTGAATATGTCTCTCAAGTAGCTAATACACAGTTTAAGCAAAGATTTTCAAAACAGTGCGATAGAACTGGCGAAAGCTAGCGAGGGGACAATTTCCACGGTGTCCTAGTTGTAGCTATACTACTGACCAGCAACCTAATGTGTGAATGAGATGCGACTTTTATTCCCTATTACAAACATAGAAATAGAAACAGTAGTGTAATCGCGCTAACGGATATTTTCAATTATATACTTAAAAAAATTGAATTATTTTATATGTCATTCATTTTGATGATTTTGGTATCGACAAAATATGCTTTAGTGTATTGGTAGCTTTTCTATACATTTCATCCAATACTATATTTGTATATAATATTGTAAGTTTTGCCATTTGTTTACTTCAGAAATCACACGATTTCACAAAACATGATGATATCATCAATCCTTCTTTTTCCCCTGGCGATTTGAATAATACGGTTACGATTGATGATCAAATCGTGGAAATAGACTATGCAAGTGTGTTTTGAATATTTACAATGGGCTCATTAACACTTTTCAGATTATTTGCTATATTAATAGAAAATTTTAATTTAGAAATTCCCAAAATATTCATTTTTTCGAAAAATGAACGCCAGAAATATATTTAGTGGCGTAACTAACCCTACCGAAGCCCCAATGCAAAAGCATAGAAACACCCCCCCCCCCCCCTGATTTTTTTATAAGCAAAAAAAGTTGTTAGATGGAAAACACTTTACTGAAAACTATACTACAAGTTTACAATCAATTTATTAGCAGCATTTTCGCGCTAGTGGAATATACCGCGAAATTCGAATAACTTAAAATGAAGGTCTAGAGAGTGCAATGACAATGTACTAGCTACATTCTACTCCCAACACAAACAAATACACCACATCACACATACATCACTCTGAAGAGGCTATAGCCAGCCTATAACGGAGCACATCACACATTTACTTTTACTTTACAAGCCTGATGTACCGGACTTATTGTGTTCTTACTTTATTATTTTCAAGTATAATTAAGGACTAACATTCTTTTAGTACAAATTGTTTTTGACAAACCGCGTTTTTTCACGCATAAATAGATAAAACACGTACGGTTTGTCGTGCCGTGATTTACAATAAAATTTGAAAATTTTTTATCGAAAGAATTCGCTTATTATTATAACTAGACTCTGAGCAGAGCCCCGTTTCAAGATATGAAAGCAAGAAAACAAGTTTTACGAAACCGTAATATTTATAATTTCTTTGTCAAGCTTTTTAAAAACAAATGATGTATTGTAAAATTTTACAATTTGTTAATTTTGTAAAACTGTAAAATAATGGGGGCCCCACAAAGTCAAATATTCTGACACCGATTTTGAGGCTCTCATTGTAAAATATTTAATTCCTATTTTTTATTAAAATAAATAATTTCTTTTCACAAAATTACAAATTACAATAAAGTGTGACATTTAAAAAAAAATCCCATATATATGTATATATACAGGGTGAGTCTGGGAAGACGCCCCCCCCCCCCTTTAACTTTTTTATTATAAGTAATAGAAAAAAATGGCTCTTATAAAAGTTTTATTATTTTACATATACTAGTTGATGGCAGATGTAGATATTTTTTATAAAGTCAGGTTTACAAGATACGACTATCAACTTTTATTTTTCAAATGACAACCTATAATTATTTTAATAAAATAGAAACCGCCATTTTTTTCTCTTTTCAACGATGTATTAACTTTTATTAATGTATTTGAAAAATTTCGAGAAAAATGAGATATTTAAAAATATTTGAAATAATTATTAAATAAATATTATAGGTGGCTATATGAAAATAAACAAAACGTAACAATGTAAAACAATTAAATTAATGTCAAAAATGTATACATTTGTTTGTTACTTACTGAGAAGGATGTATACCCGATTTCGAGAAACATAGCCACCTATGATATTTGTTTAAAAATTATTTCTGACATTTCTAAATGATCTCATTTTTCTCGAAATTTTTCAAATACATTAATAAAAGTTAATACATCGTTGAAAAGAGAAAAAAATGGCGGTTTCTATTTTATTAAAATAATTATAGGTTGTCATTTGAAAAATAAAAGTTGATAGTCGTATCTTGTAAACCTGACTTTATAAAAAATATCTACATCTGCCATCAAATAGTATATGTAAAATTATAAAACTTTTATATGAGCCATTTTTTTCTATTACTTATAATAAAAAAGTTAAGGGGGGGGGGGCGTCTTCCCAGACTCACCCTGTATATATATACCGGGTGTCCCAGCTCGACCGACACATAGGAGTTTTACATGGGAAATCAGTTAATTATGAATAGTATCTCCCCATTGCAAGATATTAACTTGAAATTTTGTATACTTATCGGAGAATATTAATTCTATGGATCACACTTATTTGAAATATGCAATTTCGTCTGCAGGGCGAGATTTATTAAATTTAAAATCTAATGTTTTCGTTCAAAATCAGACAGCCATGGAAATAAAAGAAAATATTTATCTGACAGTTTAGTGAAATATCACTGATTTTAATTCTTATTCCCTGTATTTTAATATTATTTAAGTTGAATTTAGTTTCTTTTTGTTAAATAATATACCAATATTACAAAAATATAAATATCTACAATAGCATGTCATTAAATGTCAAAACTGTCACATAGATATTTTCTTTTATTTCCATGGCTGTCTGATTTTGAACGAAAATATTAGATTTTAAATTTAATAAATCTCGCCCTGCAGACGAAATTTCGTATTTCAAATAAGTGTGATCCATAGAATTAATATTCTCCTATAAGTATACAACATTTCAAGTTAATATCTTGCACTGGGGAGATACTATTCATAATTAACTGATTTCCCATGTAAAACTCCCATGTGTCGGTCGAGCTGGGACACCCGGTATATATATATATATATATATATATATATATATATATATATATATATATATATATTAAAATTTATTAAACATTTTTTTAGTTATCATAAAAAATTGTTTCGTGGCGGATTATCTGCACATTCATAACACAAAATAAATGTCGCTAGTATTTGTTCCCATCCTCAATGCGCATCACGTAAATATGTCATATTTGAGCAACAAATAATATATAAAATATATTTTTTTACATTTATTTTATTTTTATAGCTTAATGGTAGATACGCAATATTAATTTTTAAAAAAACCGACAAGGTTAACGAGCCCATTTCTTCAATATCATAAATTATATAAAAATTTAGAAAATTGATTTAAATATTAGAATTAATACATTAAATTTTTAAATAATTCTATGAAAAAATTATTAACTGGAATTTAATATTTTTAGGAGTACTTCGGAGAAGATGTCCAGGTGTGTCTATGCAACAGATGTCTCGTCAATGTCACCCTCTTCTACGTATGGAAGAAGAAATGTCTTCAAAGCAACAATGAATTATCCAGTCATTTAAAACTCGCACGAGAAGGAGTCATTGATATGACAATGGAAGAAACAAATGAAAAAAGTAACCAGCTGATTAGTAAAAGTACAACAGAAAAATACCAGAAGTTACTACACAATATAAGAAACTTGTCGTTCCCAGATTATATAGATTCAAGTTATATTCCAACTGATGAAGATTCAAACAATTCGTCTCACGATGAAATTTTAAATTTAAAAGTTTCCATTTGTAATTCAGAAAATAGAACTGGTCATGGTGTACATTCACAGTATTTGCCACAAAACATAACTTCTCAAATCGCACCCCGAAATGTTCAAAATATATCACCTCAAAATAATACACGCCAAATTGTAACTCCACAAAATAATCAAACGTGCCAATATATGCCCCCTTTCCAAATCCCATCTTCTATCCAAAATATATCACCCCAACAAAATTATGAAAATAAACCACCTGAAAATGAATCTGCAAATGTTCCAGTTCAATGTATATCACCACAAAATAAAACTTCCCAAAATTATCAAAATAGGCCCCTTCAAAAATTACCACCTCAGCAAAACACAACACGAAATATAACACATAAAAATGCGCAATCAGAACGTAATACGTCTCAATTTATAGGCCCACCATATTATCAAAATATGCCATCTCAAAATTTACCCCTTTTTCAAAATACATCGCAATATCAAACTCTGCATCCTCGAAATGTTCCAGTTCAAAACATGCAACCTCAAAATTTATCTCCTTTGCAAAATTCATCTCGAAATATTGTTACTCAAAATAAACCACAACAAAACAATACTTCTCATTTTATAACCCTACAAAATGATCAAAATCTGCCTCCTCGAAATGTTCCAGTTCAAAATATCTCACCTCAAAATTTATCTCCTTTGCAAAATTCATCTCGAAAAATTGTTACTCAAAATACATCACAACAACAAAACAATACTTCTCATTTTATACCCCCACAAAATGATCAAAATCTGTCTCCTCGAAATGTTCCAGTTCAAAACATCCCACCTCAAAATTCATCTCCTTTGCAAAATTCATCTCGAAATATTGCTACTCAAAATACATCACAACAACAAAACAATACTTCTCATTTTATAACCCCACAAAATGATCAAAATCTGTCTCCTCTAAATGTTCCAGTTCAAAACATGCCACCTCAAAATTTACCTCCTTCACAAAATGCATGTCGAAATATTGCTACTCAAAATACATCACAACAAAACAGTACTTCGCATCTTATAGCCCTGCAAAATGATCAAAATCTACCTCTTCGAAATGTTCCAGTTCAAAATGTGTTACCACAAATGCGCGAAAATGTGCCGTTTAAAAATTTACCTACTTCCCAATACTCATCCAGAATTCAAAATTTATCATACCAAAATAATACTTCCTACCGTGTGCCACCGCAAAATTATGAAAATATGCCACCCCAATATATGCCATTTCAAAATATACCACCCGAAAATTTGCCGCATTTGTCCCATCAAAATTTATCAAATTCGCTATATGAGCAGAACCGAAATGTTCCTACCCAAAATAGTCCAAATACACAATCTAAAAATAATCCTAAATTTTTAAGAAGTAAAAATTCACAATGTCCTCCCTATCAATCAAACAATATTTTATACACAGGTACATCTTTTTCAAATTATCAAAATACAAATTGGAAAAATTATTATCGGTCTCTACAAATGTCAAACCCTTCAATTTATTATCAAAATATGTCACCATCTGAAAATATAAATTTAAATTCAGAAAACCAACATATAAATAATTTACCAATAAATAATTCATCCTATTCGAATCAGGCCCATCCGCAAACTTTGGTTCCTCAACAAACTACACAAGCTCAAATTGTACCACCTCAAAATACACAAAACCCTGAAACTGTTACAACACAAAATCGTAATAATTTATTACCCACTAGTAACCAAAATTTGATCAATCAAAACGAGCCACAAAATAACAGATCACAGAAAAAGCAAAAAAGAAATGATACAAATAATATTGAAAATATAAATGAAAACAAACAACCAATAAAAATGAATAACAGTCAAAAACAAAATAATTCAGTAAATTATTGTTCAATAAAATTTCCAAAATTTTGTAGTTGTAAATATTGTCATTCGTCAAATAATTTTTCACATTTACCCAAAAGTACAAAAGAAATACATGCAACAAATGCTAATTCTAATGTTTTTACTGAACCAATCGTGAGTAATAATGAATTTGCGAATACTGATTTAAATTCTGATAATATACATAAACTTGACACTCCTGAATTATTATTTGAAAATTCAAAAAGCATTGATGATTATGAAACTCCAGAAAAAAAAATTAAATTGGAACATGATATAATAACAATTTCAACTGAAATATTAAATGAAAATAAATTCAAAGAAAATGAAGAAATAAAAAAAGAAAAAGATGATAATTCCTGTAATGAAAATTTGATTGAAAAATCTGTAGAAATTGTAAAAGATGTCAAAAATGAAAATATTTATAATGAATTAATAAATTCAACCCCTGAAGAAAATGAATTAATTACATTATTTGATGTAGTGAAAGAGAAAGAAACAGTATTGAAAACTTCCGTAGAAGATAATTTAACTTCAAAATTCAAATCTGCAGAAAATACAGAAAATTTTAAACCTCCTCTAAAAGTTACTAGTAAAAATGATAATTTCCAAAATGAACCATCCCAAAATATCGTCTCTCCAATTGATACTCTTAGTACATCTCAAATATCTCAAAGTGATTCCTCCCAAAATCACTTTGATCAAAATAGTAGTCTGACTGATATTCTTACTCAGAATCTTCATCATAATATTCATTTCCAAATTGAAAAACAAAGGATCAAAAATGACATAGATATAGAAGAAAATAGCATAGAATTTAATACGCATGACACTGAACTTTACAAAGAATTGAAAGAAGAACCACTGAGTGAAGGAGAAGAAATATGTTCCGATGACGATCAAACTGAATATCGCAATGATGAAACCATTGAAGAAATACTCCCTAGTAAAGAAATATTAAACCTTACTGAAGGCGAAGATGAAGTTATAAAATGTCTTTACTGTGAAAAACATCTTCCAAAACGAATAATGTACTTCCATATACAAATTCATGATTTCTTCTTTTGTACGGTCTGCCAACTTGCATTCTCAAATAAAATTAAATTAAATTATCACAACATGACTAGGCACACACATTTAAAATGTAAATTATGCGACAAGGGTTTCAAATCAGATCACAGGTTAAAAATACATGAAGAAAAACATACAAAAATGCCCCCTCTACAATGTGATTACTGTGAAAAAAAATTCTGGCATAGAAATAGTTTACAAACACATGAACTAGCGAAACATACTGAAGGTGCAAAAAAAATCTCTTGCACAATGTGTGACAAAATATTTTTACATCCTAGCCATTTAGAAATGCATAAAACATCGCATGATTCCACCTGGTTTTGCGAACACTGCGGCAAATTTTTCCCCCGTCAAAATAACTTATTACAACACATGAAGATTCATACAGACGAGAAAAAATTCGAATGTGAAAACTGTGGAAAGAAATTTTTACTGAAGACTCATTTAAAGCAACATGTAGCAATCCATTCAGATATTAAAGACTACCAATGCTACATTTGCGAGAAAGGATTCAGGGATAATGCTTCGCTTCGAAGACACATAGAAACGCATAACAAAAAGAAAAAAGATGAAAATTTAACCGAAAAAGAGACAATAAATCAAGAAAAAGAACCAGAAGATGTCGAAAAATTCAAAAAACGCAGCAAAAAGAAGAAAAGCAAAAAGAAACGAAAGAAGAAAATAGAAGAAAACGACATTATAGAAAATTAAAGCAATCGCTTTAAAAAATTTTATTAAATATAATATTTATTTTTTACCTACAACCATAATTATTCAAATCGAAATTGCACCAAATTTTCCTTGCGCTTTAGTAATATTTTTTGATAAAACGTAGGTCAGTATCACAATGTAAACATAATTTAAAATTTTTTAAATGACTGATTGTATATATTTATTTATATTGTTAATAAATTTTTATGTTTTGCTAAATACCTTTTCATTTATTAAATTTTCAGAAGTTGACAATTATGATTACTTATAGGGATCGTGCGGCGAAGGAGTTGGCCTCTGGCGGAAAATATACAAACTAATACAGTGAGGATGTTTGTTTTTAGTATATACTTTGTTGTTTTAATGTAAATAAATTGCGAATACTAATGTTTAAAATATAATTTTATTAATATAAAATTGAAAAGGTAACATAAAGTTATTTTTCTGTACCAAAGTGTAAGAGCAACGTAGACAAGAAATAAGTTTACATTATTTTTCAGAAAAACCTCACTTTTGGTAGCAATGACAAATAGATCTTGAAATCTGGAAACAAAATAAACAAATACATAGCTTATATTTTCAAGAAAGTGATACTATGTAGTCATTAAACGAAGATAACATAGCAAACTCACTAACTAAATTAATTTCTTCTCATGTATCCATTAGAATCGACTGTAGAATATTAACGACTTATCGTGTAGTACAAAAATCCTTATCACAAACTTCCGGCAGATACGTAACGGTATTAACTTCATTAGTATTAGTTGTTGTTTGCATATTGCGCTATCCTCGGAAGTGGATATTTTTTTCCAGGAGAAGGTGGGCAAAAAAAATTACAATTTTCACAATATTTTTAAATTTGTTATTAACTATAAATATGTACAATCATAATCTTTTTCAGGCCTCCACGTATTTCTTACTAGTTTATATATTACGTAACTTCTCATCTGGTTAACATATTTTCATTTATTGTATTTAGTGTATGTGCTTAATTTTATCTCTGCAGAATGTTCTTTGTGTATTTTTTTTTTAAATATAAATCAAAATATTTTTACTTTAAATTTTATCGGTGGATGACACGTCGTATGCTTGCACCGCTAAAACCCACAGCTGTTCATATCATCATCCCGCTTTCCATAGAAAATATATATACTTTCACTTATTGTTAACCTCAAAAGAAGTAAACAATTTGTCAATTACATACCATTGATACGGAAAATGAATATTAATTTAAACTGACTAGAGTTTAAAAACAAAATTGTTCCTTTCAAGAACTCGTCAATGAGGATCGTATCCGATGCAGTATACAATATAAGGTTTAATGCAAAGATCGTTGTAAAATAAGATTCAATGTAATAAACCAAATATGACACTGAGCGGAATACAAAACTCGGCACTGTTTGTGTCACTACGCGTTTCGATCTTTCGATCATCATCAGGTAACTGAAATTAGGGAGTTTGGGATCTAGGTTTTATAGGGTCATGGTTATGGAGTAATTTTATTGGGCGGAAGATTATGTCTGATTGACTGTTAATTTGGACGTTTATAATTGGTTTGTATGATTTTTCTTTGTAGATTTCGATAATGTTAAGTCTGTTACTTTTATTTTGTATTTTACAAATTGATATTATGTCCTCGATTTTACCCGCTGCGTGTTTATTATCTATTAGATGAGTCGCGTAATTTGAGTCAGTTTTAAAGTTTTTAAATGAATTTATATGTTCTTTATATCTGTCTTTAAATTTTCGTCCGGTTTGACCGATGTAATTTAAATTGCAAGTTCCGCATTTTAATTTATAGATGCCGCTATTATTATATTTATTTTTATTTTCGATGTTATTATTAATTTGGTTTTTAAGGTTATCTTCGGTCTTATATGCTATTTTTATGTTACTGTTCTTAAATAATTTAGTTATGGTGTGGGTGAATTTACCGATATAAGTAATTTAGACCATTGTTGTTTAATGTCCGTGTTTGATGTAATTTGATTTTTGTTTTTGTTTTTAATCTTGTGTTTTATATTTTTATGTAATTTGTTAACGATAGTTTTAATATATCCGTTGTTTAATGCAATTTGGTGGATTGTATTTAATTCATTTTTATAGTTTTCTTTGTTTAAGGGTACGGTTTCAAGGCGATATATTAGGCTTCTAAGGGCAGCGAATTTATGTTGTTTAGGGTGTTCTGAAGTTGCGTGAATTATGTTATCAGTTTGTGTTGGTTTACGGTAAATTTTATTTTCAATTTTGTTTGCAATTTTAATAATTGTTAGGTCGAGATAATTTATTTCATTATTAAATTCTTCTTCTAAGGTAAATTTTATATTAGTATGGTAATTATTAATTTCGTTAAGTATTTCGTTAGCATTTTTATGGTTAGTTATACAAAGAACATCATCGACGTACCGTATCCATTTTATAATTTTATATTTAGTTGCTATTTTAGTAAGTAGTTTATTTTCTAAATGTTGTAAGAATATTTCTGATAATATACCGGATAGGGGGCTTCCCATAGCTAAACCGCTGTTTTGTTTATAATATTTATTATTAAATTGGAAGTAGTTTTGGTTTAGGACGGTCGTTAAAAGATTAGTTAATTGCAATTAAACGATGGGTCAAATCCTTTATTTTTTAATGTATCTTTAATTATTGTTAATGTTTCTTTTATTGGTATATTAGTGTACAGGTTAATTATGTCGAAAGATATTAACCGCGTGGTTTCATTTAATTCTAAATTTTTAGTTTCCGTTATTAATTCTAAATTATTTTTAATGGTATGTTTATTATCTAATTCAAGTATGTTTTTAAGTAAAATCGCAAGTGTTTTAGATATTTTATAAGTCGGAGCTTGGGTAAAGTTAACTAGTGGTCTTATGGGTACGTTAGTTTTGTGAATTTTAGGTAGAGCTTTTAATGTCGGTGCTTGGGGGTTCATGTTTAGTTGTAAGTACATTTTATTTTTATTATTAATGGGGAATTTTTAATGGCGTTTTTTAAATCCGTTTGATTTTTATTAGTTGGGTCACGTTTTAGTTCGGTACAATTATTATTATTAATAAATTCTATAGTTTTGTTTACATATTCGTCTTTGTTTATTATAACGATTGTATTACCTTTATCAGCTTTTATTACGCGACTCATCTAATAGATAATAAACACGCAGCGGGTAAAATCGAGGACATAATGTCAATTTGTAAAATACAAAATAAAAGTAACAGACTTAACATTATCGAAAACTTAGAAATCTACAAAGAAAGATCATACAAACCAATTATAAACGTCCAAATTAACAGTCAATCAGACATAATCTTCCGCCCAATAAAATTACTCCATAACCATGACCCTATAAAACCTAGATCCCAAACTCCCTAATTTCAGTTACCTGATGATGATCGAAAGATCGAAACGCGTAGTGACACAAACAGTGCCGAGTTTTGTATTCCGCTCAGTGTCATATTTGGTTTATTACATTGAATCTTATTTTACAACGATCTTTGCATTAAACCTTATATTGTATACTGCATCGGATACGATCCTCATTGACGAGTTCTTGAAAGGAACAATTTTGTTTTTAAATATTGTGACAATGAAGTTCGGACATTCAGATATTTTAAATTTTAACAAAGCCACCATGGCTAAAAATCTCAACAAATACTATCGTCTAAAATTAAAGGTAAGTAAAATCAACGCCAGCATTTGGTTTAATGAACAATGCTTAAATCTTAATATCATACCTAAATATATATAAGTTAACATAAAATCTCAAACTAAAGTCGCTATAAAAATTAAAGATAAAATTAAAAGAGACTGGTTAAAATTAGAATTAAACAACGCGTATAAAACAAAACAAAAATTAAACAATAAATTACTAAAAATTCATCTATATATATCTAACACTTTTAACTACCAAACATGGGCCGAAATTAATAAATACACTAATAATGTAATACAAAACAAAATGACCACTAAATACAAAACATTAAACAAAAAACTAAAGAAACTCACGGCAGAATATAATAAAAATAACACACCCGAAAAGAATATTCATTAATTTTATAAAAGAGTCGAAAACTTAACATCAATAAATTTTGACCAGGCGGAAATTAACACTTTAAACAAAGGACTAAAACATAATAAACCTCTAAACTTTCAACATAACATCGAGAAACTAATAATAGATACGGAAGAAGCGATTCAAAAATTACCAGTTGAAGAACAAGATAAAACCAGACATTTTGCAGCTAAACAATTTGAAGATATAATTAAAAACAACCAAAATCGTAATAATAAAGAAAATAAACAATACATGAGAACCGTCAAATCGATTAAAAATAAAATAAAAGACAACAACGCGATCTTAACAAAAGCTGATAAAGGTAATACAATCGTTATAATAAACAAAGACGAATATGTAAACAAAACTATAGAATTTATTAATAATAATAATTGTACCGAACTAAAACGTGACCCAACTAATAAAAATCAAACGGATTTAAAAAACGCCATTAAAAATTCTCCATTAATAATTGATAAAAATAAAATGTACTTACAACTAAACATGAACCCCCAAGCACCGACATTAAAAGCTCTACCTAAAATTCACAAAACTAACGTACCCATAAGACCACTAGTTAACTTTACCCAAGCTCCGACTTATAAAATATCTAAAACACTTGCGATTTTACTTAAAAACATACTTGAATTAGATAATAAACATACCATTAAAAATAATTTAGAATTAATAACGGAAACTAAAAATTTAGAATTAAATGAAACCACGCGGTTAATATCTTTCGACATAATTAACCTGTACACTAATATACCAATAAAAGAAACATTAACAATAATTAAAGATACATTAAAAAATAAAGGATTTGACCCATCGTTTATTTTGCAATTAACTAATCTTTTAACGACCGTCCTAAATCAAAACTACTTCCAATTTAATAATAAATATTATAAACAAAACAGCGGTTTAGCTATGGGAAGCCCCCTATCCGGTATATTATCAATAGTTATACAACAAGAGGTTCGAAAATAATCGAATATACAGTTGAGGACGAGATGTGTTGCCTTGGAAACACAACGACACCGCAGGTGGAGTTGTGTTTTAAAGATAACACATCGAGTCCGCAAACTGTATATTCAGATTATTTTCGAAGCTCGAGTTGTATATATTAAGACTATACAACGAATAAATCAACTATATTAAACAAATTATTTACTTATTTTTACGAAATGTCAAAAACTGTAATTGTTTATATTCACGGATGATACAATTAAATATGATTCAACTGTTTCCGGAACACCATTAGTGGTGTTTCGCGAAAACACGACTTAGCAACATAAATAACCGATGTTATACATCGTAACTAAGAAAAATTCAACTATCTGATTGGTCCATATTCCGATGAGTTGTGTAGTCAGAAATATTCTTACAACATTTAGAAAATAAACTACTTACTAAAATAGCAACTAAATATAAAATTATAAAATGGATACGGTACGTCGATGATGTTCTTTGTATAACTAACCATAAAAATGCTAACGAAATACTTAACGAAATTAATAATTACCATACTAATATAAAATTTACCTTAGAAGAAGAATTTAATAATGAAATAAATTATCTCGACCTAACAATTATCAAAATTGCAAACAAAATTGAATATAAAATTTACCGTAAACCAACACAAACTGCGATAACATAATTCACGCAACTTCAGAACACCCTAAACAACATAAATTCGCTGCCCTTAGAAGCCTAATATATCGCCTTGAAACCGTGCCCTTAAACAAAGAAAACTATAAAAATGAATTAAATACAATCCACCAAATTGCATTAAACAACGGATATACTAAAACTATCGTTAACAAATTACATAAAAATATAAAACACAAGATTAAAAACAAAAACAAAAATCAAATTACATCAAACACGGACATTAAACAACAATGGTCTAAATTTACATATATCGGTAAATTCACCCACACCATAACTAAATTATTTAAGAACAGTAACATAAAAATAGCATATAAGACCGAAGATAACCTTAAAAACCAAATTAATAATAACATCGAAAATAAAAATAAATATAATAATAGCGGCATCTATAAATTAAAATGCGGAACTTGCAATTTAAATTACATCGGTCAAACCGGACGAAAATTTAAAGACAGATATAAAGAACATATAAATTCATTTAAAAACTTTAAAACTGACTCAAATTACGCGACTCATCTAATAGATAATAAACACGCAGCGGGTAAAATCGAGGACATAATATCAATTTGTAAAATACAAAATAAAAGTAACAGACTTAACATTATCGAAAACTTAGAAATCTACAAGAAAAATCATACAAACCAATTATAAACGTCCAAATTAACAGTCAATCAGACATAATCTTCCGCCCAATAAAATTACTCCATAACCATGACCCTATAAAACCTAGATCCCAAACTCCCTAATTTCAGTTACCTGATGATGATCGAAAGATCGAAACGCGTAGTGACACAAACAGTGCCGAGTTTTGTATTCCGCTCAGTGTCATATTTGGTTTATTACATTGAATCTTATTTTACAACGATCTTTGCATTAAACCTTATATTGTATACTGCATCGGATACGATCCTCATTGACGAGTTCTTGAAAGGAACAATTTTGTTTTTAAATATTGTGACAATGAACTTCGGACATTCAGATATTTTAAATTTTGACTAGAGTTTAGTAACAAATTTTGTCCTTAACAATTACAACTGACTGTTACGTTCAGGTTTTATATTTCTCACACTTTCCCCCGGTGGCTTGGTAGATTTGCTAGCAAACCAAGTCCCACAATTACATTTAATTTTGTCAGTTTCACAGCTGGCCGTTCCAGAGTAGTTCCAGTAGAAGTCTTTACGATGGCGCTTCTCACCTGACTTTACTGATTCAATGCGACATCTTTGCCAACAGTTACGTATGAATTTAGGGTCGACAATTAGAACTAAGTCACCAACTTTTAGAGGTTCTGTTGGTTCATGCCAAGTGCATCTTCTTATTAATTCAGGGAGATACTCTCGAACCCATCTTTGCCAGAATCGTTGAGCATAAAGATGAGACATTCTCCAATTCGATTTTATCAACTTCACGCTATCGTCAAATATACCGAAAGGTCGTCCCCGTCGTGATGAACCTCTTATAAAGTGATTCGGCGTCAATGCTTCCTCTTCTTCACTATCAAAAGGCAAATACGTTAATGGCCTGCTGTTTATTATATTTTCAACTTGTGGTAAAGCTTGTAGTCATTCTTGCCACTTTTCATTACAAGCATCATTGATTTCCGTGTCCCAGTTGATGCAAAGACGCCAGATATCTTGAAGAAAAACTTTCAAATAGCTAGTAAAGTGAGCAATCAGTCTCAAAGGATCATATAATGACATTAGGATGCATAGCATTTCACGTTTCGTAGGTGTACCATTCCCTTGCATAATGTTTTCACTTCCCTTGTTGTACTTGAGGGAATATGTAAAATCGTCATCGATGTAGCACCACCACATTCCTAATATCTTTTCGATTTTATCTTCATTGATGTTCATATTCAAGTTAGTAGAATTTGTATTCTGAGTTCCCAGTGCTTGCAATACTGCTGGGCAATTTGATCTCCAATGTCGAATTTCAAATTTAGATTCGCTGTGTATTTGTCTTACATTCATTGCTAGTTCAATTGTTTCTTCAATTATATCAGTGCAATCTAACAAGTCGTCTAAGTTATATAACTACAAAATATGTCATACTACGCTTTATAAACATGTCTAGCCAGAAATCTTAGACCTTATGAGTAATCCCTGCAGAACTGTATACATACTGTAATTAAATAATAAACATTCATTCTCATTCTTGTAATCAAACTGTACACTTCGTTGTTAATAAATAAATATTTTTAAAAAAGGAAAGTCAAACTGATTTTTCATTACTGGCGCAGTCGGTAGGATAGCGAAACAAATTTATTATCGGAATACTGTGCAAAAGTATCAATCCGTTTAAGTAATATTTTGTTCTTTTTTAAACGTTAATTCGCTATTCGAATCAAAGAAGTTACCCAGAGCCCGCAACGCGAGTGCCCGTATCTTTCTTTCATCAAGAAGTGCAGTAGAGTGAGAATCCGGTGCACAGTGCCACCAAGTGTAGAGCCAGCATCGTCAACCCCAGTTGCAGAGAGCCACCAAGAGTAGTGCCAGCAGCCAACCCCTGTTCAACCCCAGTTGCAGAGAGCCACCAAGCGTAGTGCCAGCAGCCAACCCCTGTCCAACCCCAGTTGCAGAGAGCCACCAAGCGTAGTGCCAGCAGCCAATCCCTGTCCAACCCCAGTTGCAGAGAGCCACCAAGCGTAGTGCCAGCAGCCAACCCCTTCCAGACCCAGTGCCCGTATACCGAGAGCCTGTCTGTTCCACATACTACAACCCCTAACACGCCCATGAAAAGTGCAGTGTTCAGTGTGTGCATAATTTTATTGTAAGTAAAATTTCAATAAGTATTCTATTAAAAAACTAAAATACAATGGCTGACAGAATAAGTCAAATTAATTTTGCCCTAAGTGCTGTTCCAAATTACGATGGAAACATCGAATATCTGTCATGTTTCATAGCAGCAGTAGATGCCGCTCAAGATGCAATAGGTTTATTGCAACCACCCCTAAATGATTTCGAAACGGCTTGTGCGTTTCAAATAATTAAGAGCCGATTAATAAACGAAGCTCAAAATACAATTAAATATAATAATATAGATACTTGGAATGAACTTAAGATTCAGTTAGCATCAAATTTTGATGATAGAGAAACATCATTAACATTATTATGTAAAATATTAGATAAACAAATAAGTAAAAATCCTCTTGATCAATTTAAATATATTGAATCAAATTTTAATAAATGTAAATCGAAAATTCTGTTACAAAACGGAACTAAAGAAGAAAAACAATATTTGGTTAATTACTTAGAAAAATTAGTAATAAGAAAATTCATCACAAATTTAAATGATCCCTATCGCAATAATCTCGCGACAAGGAATCCTAATACACTCTTAGAAGTAAGACAACTTTTATTTAACGATTTTGAATATCTAGGAAATTCTTACAATAGATTTCCAAATAAAGTAACAAATAATCAATCAATTAAATTTCCAAATAAACCACCTCAACATATGTCACAACCCTACATTACAAAACAACTTCAATTCCCAACTGGTCCTATTAATTTTAATAATAATAGACCAAATAAACCATTTGCACCAAGGCAGCAAATTAAAAATGCTCAAACAACCAATGCCTCTCAACCTACTCCTATGTCAGTGCAAACTCGACAAACATTTCAACCCCGAAATCAACAAAATTATTTCCATCCACAGACTCATTCCTCACCAAAATATCATGTTGAAGAATTATTCAACACTGAAGAAATAAATCATGACGAAACCAATATACAAAATATGAATAATGACGAATCCTCTGATTTTGAGTACAAACAAACTTACGAATCCACCGAAGACAATGACTCTTTTTTAGACTTAACCAGCCTCAATATGATGGAGAACTCTTAAATATAAATTGCAATTCTAAATTACCATTTTTAAACGTTAAAGACTATATTATGTTATTAGACACCGGTTCATCAATAAATTTAATTAATAAAGATTTTGTTAAAAATAATCCCGGTCGCTTTAAAATTTATAACGAACAATTTAGTTTTACAACAGCTTTAGGAAAAACATCTGGAAACGAATTCATTATTTTAAATATAGAAAATCAAAAAATTAAATGTTTCCTATTTAACTTTCACGAAAATTTTAATGTATTATTAGTTACAACAGCGTAACAGCGTAAAAATTAATAATAAAAAATTTAAATTACAATACTTTAAAACCGAAAATAATATAAATCACACCGAAATTGAAGAAATAAAAATTCGCGCAGAACACTTAAACAAAGAAGAAAGAAGAGAAATTTTTAAAGTAATAAATGAATTTAACGAATTATTCCCGCGTGAAAATCAAGTTCTAACACATACAAGTGCAATAAAACACAAAATACGAACAACAGACGAAGTTCCAGTTCATTCAAAATCTTACAGATATCCCGAATGTTATAAAAAAGAAATTGACTCCCAAATTGATAAATTATTAGAAGACAAAATTATCCGCGAAAGTTATTCACCATGGAGCTCACCCATTTGGATGGTTCCAAAAAAATTAGACGCCTCTGGAAAATGCAAATTTCGAATGGTTATCGATTACAGAAAATTAAATTCAAAAACAATAGACGACAAATTTCCCTTACCAAATATTACAGACGTTTTAAACAAACTAGGACGCAATATGTACTATACGACATTAGACCTTACTTCCGGTTTTCATCAAATCCAAATGCACGAAAACTCAATACAGAAAACAGCTTTTAATACGGAACATGGACATTACGAGTTTACTCGCATGCCCTTTGGTTTGAAGAACGCCCCCGCAACATTCCAACGTCTTATGAACTTTGTTCTAAAAGACTACATAAATAAAATATGTCTCGTTTACCTAGATGATATTATTGTACTAGGTACTAGTTTACAAGAGCATATGGAAAACATCAAAAAAGTCTTTGAAAGACTACGCGAACACAATTTAAAGATTCAGCTTGATAAGTCTGAATTCTTGCAGAAAGAAGTTGCTTACCTCGGACATATTGTGTCGAGAGAAGGCGTAAAACCTAACCCTTCAAAAATTCAAGCCGTAAAAGAATATCCAATTCCAAAGACCCCCAAAGAAATTAAATCATATTTAGGATTATTAGGGTACTACAGAAAATTTATTCCAAATTTTGCAAAGCTTACTAAACCCATGACAAAATGTTTAAAGAAAGGTAGTAAAATTGATATAGAAAATTTAGAGTATAAAAATTGTTTTGAAGAAAGTAATAATTTATTAATAAACGCACCAATACTACAATATCCAAATTTTAATGAGAAATTTATTTTAACTACGGACGCTAGCGATTATGCTATAGGAGCCGTATTAAGTCAAAATTTAACTGGTAAAGATTTGCCAATTGCATATGCTTCCAGAACCCTTAACGAACACGAAATTCATTATAGTACCACAGAAAAAGAACTTTTAGCTATAGTATGGGCTACTAAATATTTCAGACCTTATCTCTACGGTAACAAATTCAAAATTTTCACAGACCATCAACCATTAGAATGGCTAATGAATGTAAAAGACCCGAATTCAAAACTCATGCGTTACAAAATAAAACTAGACGAATATAACTATGAAATAGGATTCAAAAAAGGTACTCTTAACAGCAATGCAGATGCCTTATCCCGAATTAGACAAAAATTTGAAATTAAAGAGACAACTAAAGACATTTTCGATAATTATCACAACTTAGTACATTGCATATCTGCAGATAAAAAATTTAGTATAGGATTTGCGAAACAAATAGAATCAAAATTTAAATGTAAAGAATATTTTAAAAATCAAAATAAAACAAAAGGTAATATATTAATACAACCCATTTATAATAGGCATAAATTATTTAATTTAATAACTAAAGAATATTTTTACGATAAACCGACAATAGATACGATTAAAAATTGTTTAACCAAATTAAAAGAATATTGTATTCAAAATGAAATATACGAATTTCACATGCCAAAAATTTGCAGCGGACATGATAGAGTAAATTTTGAAATAATAAAAGATTTAATAATCCAAATTTTTAAAGAAACACATATTCAAATTATAATTCACAAATTATTAGACGAAGTAAATGTTAATGACAATGACAGTACTACCCCTCAAATCAGTGAAACTGACTCAGAGACATGCCACTCCGATGACGAAAATATCGTAAACGGTATAACATACAAAAACACCGCTATAAACATAGGAAAAAACCAATTAATTATTTCGACACATAATTTACCTACACAAGTTAAATTGCAAAAATTATTTAAACATTCTAAACAAAGATTAAAAATAAAATTAAATAATAAAAATTTAGATAAAGAAATAATAACATTTATAAAAGAATATCTCGTTCCGAAAGTTAAATATTATTGTTTAATAGAAGACGAATTACATTTCAAAATAAACGATATACTTAAAAATAATTTCACTCATGACTCTTATAAATTAATTAAATGTGAATCTCTACTACAAGACATAGAAAAAGACGATGAACAATTAGAAATTTTATTAAATTATCATCAAGGAAAAACAAATCATAGAGGTATACTAGAATCTTACCATAAATTAAAACAAAAATATTACTGGCCAAATTTATATTTGAGTATTCAAAAATATATTAATAATTGCGATATATGTCAAATTAATAAATATGAAAGAACCCCTTTTCAAATCAACGACAACCTAACAAAAACTCCTACAAAACCCTTTCAAATAATTAACATAGACACCCTAACACTAGAACAGGAAAAGTACTTGACAATAATTGACCAATTTTCCAAATTTGCACAAGTTTATCATTTGAAAAATCTAAATGCTATTACCATAGTAACAGAGTTACTAAATTTCTTTAATACATATAAAATACCAGACGAAATTATTCACGACAATGGTACTGAGTTTAACAAGTAGTAAGAGACTTATTAAAAATGTACAATATCAAGATCCATATGACTTGTATAGCTAATCCGAAAAGTAATGGACCCATAGAAAGATTCCATTCAACCCTTATCGAACATTTACGAATAATTAATCAAAGAAACGAATTTAAAAACATTAATAATCAAGAAAAAATTAAATTTGCATTAATCGGTTATAATAATTCAATAAATTCCATAACTAAAATATCCCCTTCCGAAATATTGTTTGGTAAAGATAACGATAATAAAAATATATTTAAAACTAATATTGCATCAGAAGATTGTATAGCTGAGTACAAAAACAAAATACAAGTAATTGAAAACCAAGTCAGACATAACATACAAGCAGAGAAAAATAAGCGATTGTCATTACAAACTAAAAACAACAATAACAAACCTGATAAGTTACCACAACAAATTCTTATCAAAGAAGGCAAACGAAGAATTCAAAAGATTAAAAAACCATTATTTAAAATACACGAAATTAAAAATTATAAACCTAAACTCGGTGTAATAAAAACCAATAATAATAAGAGATTTAAAATTGATAAAATAAAGAAACCGCGTTTGTATGTTACAGATGCACAATAACTACTGGACAAGAAGATCTCGAAGAGATAAATGAAAATCCCGGCATAAACATTTTAGAATTAGGACATGTATATACGCATATTAACTCACGCTATAATTATTATAAATATAATCTTAGTAGTATTATAAATGAATATTATAAAATTATTTACTATAAAAATGAATTAGATATTAAAATATATAATCACACCACTAACATAAAAAATAATCGTTTTAAACGTGAATTTGAAACATATACTAACATTTTACAGTTTAATTTAAACCGTTTAGATAATAAAATCAAAAACATTTCTAACAAGAAACGTGTAAAAAGAGGATTAATTAATGGTCTTGGAAATATAATTAAAACTATCACTGGAAATTTAGATGCTAACGATGGCCAAAAATACGAGGAATTATTCTCAAAAATTGAGAAAAATCAAGACATACTTCAAACTCAAAATTTAGAAAATATTAAAATGAATAAAGAAATGATCAATAAATTTAATTTGCAAATTAGAAATTTACAACATAATGAAGAAGTATTGAAATCTAGAATAATCCAAAGTGAAGAAATTCTTAATAAAACTATCGATTGGAATAATATATTATTAATAAAAGATATATTTACGCAACTAATTATTTTAACAATAAATTTAATCGAAATTATATCGGAAATAGAAACAAGCCTTACTTTTTGTAATATAAATAAACTACATTCCTCCATTATAAATTTAGACGAGTTGCAGAAAATTATTGCAGAAATAACTGACATAAACTTTTGGGAAATATCAGCACTTATAACAAGCCATTGTAAATTGGAAAACAACATAATAGAATATTTGTTGGAAATACCCATATACATAAACAATTCCAATAGACACCCATACCAATATATAAAAATAGAACAATGTATATGTTAGATTTAAGCAAAGAATTAATTATGAAAAATAAAGATAACATAGTTTTAATGAACAAATGTATTCAAATAAAAAATAATTATTATTGTAAGACAGATTATTTAGAAGTAGATATATGTTTAAGTAATATTATTAACCTACAAAATAACGATAATTGTAGATACCACCAAATTAACGAAACTTTTGTTATAACTAAAATAGAAAATTCAAACATTATAATAATAGCCAGTACAGTTAACCAAAATTTAAAAATAAAGTGTAAAGATTTTGAAAAACAGAAACAAATTGTTGGTATATACAAATTTAAAACTAACAATAATTGTATAATAAATGATTATAATTTGGAAAATTATGTAACAAATAGTAAAGAAATAATTTTCGAGAACTACAATTTTAATATCAAAAACGAACATTTAACTAATAGAACTATAAAATTAAAACAAATTGATACTCAAAACATAATTGTAAATGAAATCCCTAAAATTCAGAAATTGAAATTGGAAACAGAAAATTATCACTCTATTATAAATTCTATAATATTAACCATTATTGTTATAATAATAGCAATAATTATACTTGTAAAATATAAAATTAAGAAAAGAGAACCTGTAAAGCAATCAACATTAGAATTAACGGAAATTCCGAAAAAAAAGAGATAAAGCTCCGTTTTAGAAGGGAGGAGTTATATAACTACAAAATATGTCATACTACGCTTTATAAACATGTCTAGCCAGAAATCTTAGACCTTATGAGTAATCCCTGCAGAACTGTATATATACTGTAATTAAATAATAAACATTCATTCTCATTCTTGTAATCAAACTGTACACTTCGTTGTTAATAAATAAATATTTTTAAAAAAGGAAAGTCAAACTGATTTTTCATTACTTCTACGTCATGATTTGTTACAATAGCTTCAACTGCTTTTGTGTGAGTTTCTTCAAATCGTTTAGTATTTAAATTTTTAACAAATTGTGCACAACTAGGAAAACAGGTTGCTCCAAATGTCATTACTTGAAGTACATATGTTGAAGGTTTTTTTCTTTCATCTTGTCGAAAAAGAAAACGTTGTGCTATTTGATCTTCATGTCGGATTTTCACTTGGTGAAACATTTCTCTAATATCACCAGTAATTGCTACCTTTGTCTAAATCGTAGAAGAACTTCCAACAATGTTGCAGATTGTGTTGGTCCCTTGAGCAGTTCAGAATTAAGTGAAGTACTATTAACTTGAGCCTTTGCATCAAATACTATCCGAACTTTATCAGGTTTGTTCGGATTCAAGGCTGGAAATAGCTGTAAATACCACTGTCTTTGATTAGGTAACGCAAGTTCGTCTGGTGTACATATACGTGCGTAACCTTTCTTTAAATAATCTTCTATTTGACGTTCCATTTTTTTTTTTCAAGTAAGATTCTCGTTTGAAGCGTGCTTCGAGACCTCTCAGGGCCATTGGTTTACTGTTTGGGAGTTTAGTTTGATCTTTTTTCCATAGAAGACCTATCTCGTATCCGTCCTTTTTTCGTTTAATTGTTTTTTCTATGATTGACAGCGCTCGTTGTTCTTCTTTTGACGTAACCTTATCGGGTGGTGGACAGATTCCCAAACCATCAACAGAGAAATATTGTTTGACTTGCTGGTTGAGGTCGTCGTCGCCTTCTATGTGGTAAATACGTTCAATATTATTACAGCAGTTGATACATTGATGATCTTCATTCCTGCGTAAATAGTCCACCCCAATAAACATTGCGATGCTATTGGTTCATTAGAGTCACCGAATCTTACTTCCTGTTCTAATGCAAGTTTCCAATTATTCAAGCCTCTTGATAATTTATTTAGCCATGATTCCAATGTAGTGATATCACATGTCATTTAGTCCTTCACTTCTTGTGCCCATTGTAATTGCAGTGAAGGTGGTAATTTACCAACAAGTTCTTCAACTAACATTGGATTCATGAGATGCTGTACTAATCCAGATGATCGTATCGTTGCGCACAAGTTTTTCACAGCAAGACTAAATCTGACTATTGATGAGAGGTCCCTGTCGTTAACTGGATCATGTTTACGAACTAGCTCGATTTGTTCCTTTAAAATACGTTGAGGGTTACCAAACAACATGCGTAAAACATCAATTATTTCAGGAACATTATTTGGATCTGTCAGTAAATGCTTCACTAATTCTTTTGCTGGATCTTGTAAACATCTTTGGAGACGAAGAAGATTTTCGGTTTTGTTTAGTTCGCATAATGAAGTTGAATGCTCGAATGCGTTTATAAATAATGGCCATTCAGGTAGGTGAAGTTGGCCACCCCAAGTCGGAATTAATAATAACTATTTGATATGACCAATTGCGCCCTTTATGCGCTTGTGTGCACCATCTTTACTTCTTTATGCGCTCCTATAGTTTTTTTTTTTATTTTTTAAATGGGGCGGCCAACTTAATGTGTAGCCCACCAAATATTCATTGCACTTGTTCCGTTGAAGAAATAGAATGATGGGGGGGGGGGGTCAAGATAATGATAAATTAAAAATTGAAAATTATTAATTTTCTAAATGAAATTTTATTATTAATATTATGCGCTATTATGCACCAATCAAATGTTTTTATGCGCTGATTTAGTTTTCTATAAAATAACACTATAAACACGGGGGGGGGGGGGGCAATTTAATACATTTTCATATTATTTTATTTTTTTAATTGGATACAAATAATAGTCATATACTTGTATGCGCTTTTATGCGCTATAACAAATTTCTTCTGCGCTCATATAGTTTTTAAATTATCAATGTACATTCTTCAATTTAAAGTCGAACTAAATCATAGACAAATTTCACGTTTATTTTTTGTTAACTTCTGAACGTAAAAAGCCTACTTAATTTCCATACAAACGAATTAAGACGGAAAATGTTAACTAGCACAATAATAAGGTGGATAATATAAAAATCTCAGTGTGCAATACAAATAAGTACTTTATAATTGTTTGTTTTCATTAGTATGGCAATATTTCAAAGGAATATCATTTCTATGTTCATACATCTATGGGTTACAGTAGGGCACGAGCGCGCTGTTGTCGCTTGGGCCCAAGCACATCAGTGGCCGTGGTCCAGAAAATAGCGGGGAACTTTAAATAGATGTCTCGTTTTTACTTATATACCTCTTCATGACGTCTACTTAAAATTGCCTGCAGAAGCAGAAGTACTGAAAAGTTACCGAGATATATATAAAAACTGCTACGTTTAATCATATAAATTTGAATTATTTATCTTTGTGAGGCAAATTCCATGAGTGCAAGTTTCTTCCAATACATGATTCGAAATTTGTTTTTACACCAACCTTCATGAAATTTATTTATTGCTCTTTGATCAGCTACAAGAATATCGTTAAAACTTCTAGCATTAAAATAAGCCAGGTCGTGTTCTCTTGCTATTTGGTCGTCTTTGTCAACAGGCTTCTTACAATTCATTTTGTCTCCAGGTTCAAAATAAAAATGATTAGGAGAGTTCATATTAATATATTAATATATAGTAAGTACTTAATTGTGTTATTAATATATAAACTATCTTCAGGCAACTAAATTGTAATAGGTAAGATTGTAATAATATATAATGCTACAATTTGAAATCACACAGCTAAAGCAGTGTCAAATAATTATAAAAATCTGTACTATATTTAATAATAATATTTTTTTTAAATAATTTAAATTGAGGTACATATTTCGTTCGCCAGTTTAATATTGCTTCATTCCTATTTATTTATGCTCTATTTTTTTAAGGTGATATATTTCTTTGTCTACTCGACAATTATTTTTCTTCCAAGTTCATTTTTCACAACTTTTGTCATTAATATTGGATATAAAATATTAACAAATTATTATGTTTCACTACCTCTATGCCCAGGAATTATTATAGAAAGTGGATAATTAAATTATGTTTTATTTATTATAATGATAGGTATGTAAGAAAAATATGAAAATATATAATTATTATTATTTATTTACACTTAAGAAATATACAGACATTTATACTTATCTATAAGTATTACAATTTATCAAATTTATCATTCTCGCTTGCTTACCAATGCCATATTGTTTTATACTCGTATATTTCAAACCCTATTCTGAGAAATTTGGTTCTTTAATTCATCAAATTCTGTAATTATTTTTCTTCCAAATCCTGAATTATTGGCGTTAATATCAATAAACTTGTATTGTTTATTAACGTACAGCTCTGAAAAGAGAAATGGCAAAAAAAAACAAATATTACATTAGTTGAATATCAAGCAGGATTTAGAAATAATACATCAACCTTTGGATAAGATTTTCGCCATCAAACAGCTATGAACACAACCTTCCTCTACATATATTGTTTATAGATTTCAAACAAAAATATGACTCCATTAATTATATGATAAAATGCCTGTAGGATTATCAGGGTAAGCTAAAAATTGATATTGAAATCTGGGCAGTTCAAATTACAAATAATATGAAAGCAACATAAACTTTTATTTCATATTATTATTACTAAGATATGAACATAGAAAATTAGTATCTGACTATTTTACATAAAGATAGTATATTTCTATAAATTTTATTAACATTTTGCTCCATTTTTAAAGTTGAGATATTTTTTGCAATCGTTAAATCATTGCATTGGGTGTCGACCATAGAAAAAGTAACATATATATGTTTTACTTTGTCTATGGTGTCGACGCTTTGTCTTACTATAGCTCGTCCAAAATAGAAAAGGACCTGTCAATCATTGTCGCGCATATAATGCAACAAACAAGTTGAAGGAGACGGCAACATAAATATACTTTTTTTCTAATGGTGTTCAATGTGCCGCACAGTACATACTAAACGTATCGTAGACCCATGCCTGGCCTACCAGCTACCAGTTGCCCTATGCAGTTCTGGGTTATAGTAGCTATACCTACCCAATAAACTAGGGGCGTAAACCATAAATGGGAAAGCAATCTACCATTGGCGTGGGATTATTTCAATAATAAATTGAATTTTTGTAAATATTTATATTTTAAAGTGCATAATGTTTATGAATAACAAAAGAAAATATCACATTAATGAACATCATAAAAAAATTCTAATTAAGTAGAGGCGAATGGATTACATCGATTTGGTCACTGACAATATTTTTCTTTGAAATAACAGCTTCTTTAATCTCTAGATTTTCAAGCCAAATTATAGTTAATCCTTTTTCTGCTACATGTAAGATTACGAATCACCCTTTCCATAAGTGATTATTACCTGCTAATATAATCCTCGGCAAATCCTGTGCTGTTTTCTGTTTATTGCAATTATATGTTCTTTAAATCTTACTTTCAAATTTCCTTCATATTATATAATAATTTCTTAATATAGTTTCCCCATATGAACTATGAACTAAGTACGCCACTGGTAAAAAACGCAATGGGGGGTACCTTCTCCCATTGGTTGCTCAAAATATGAACGAAAATGCGTCTTTCGCGCAGGTTCATTTCTATATTGGACGAGCTATAAGCAATTATTTTTACACCCTTTATGATCAATAATCCTTTTAGAGAAAATGGTAAAATAGTAAAATGGTTTGCTACACAACAGGTAAATATAATAACGAACAATTAAATAAGAATTACAATAAAGTTTAAAAAATCAATCCGTTATCTACTAGGCAATGATTACTTTTGAATTACATACAGTGATGTTTGGGCAATAGTAATATTTTGAGAAAGTTTTAAATTTGAACTTTTCATTTATCTAAATCTTAAAGGTCATTTTGGCATGATACATTATTTAGTACAAACTTGTGTACATTTTTCTGTTTGAAAATTATGAATATAATAAATATTGTCACATATAGCACAATAATGTTCAAAAATATTATCAGAAAACTGTTTGTTGTTGGACGTTTAAAATACTTTTCAAGTTTTTTGTGTAAATTTGTAATAAGTATTTATTTAAAAATGTCTTCGTCACGTGATGAAGTTAGTATTTTAAGAGAAGTAGAAGTATATCAGAAATATCCATGTTTACATAAAATAATATCTAGGGAATACAAAATAAACAGGCTGGCTTAAAGGCATTAGAGCAGATTTTATGTAAAGAACTCAGAACTAATGAAACTTTCCCTCATAAATGGAATCGTTTGAAATTACAAAATAATGTTAAATACATTTCCCTTTATCTCCCTTTTAAAGATTTTCCCAAATCAAAACTAATGATAATACCTGTACATTTTAACTCAATATAGAATTGTCCTTATCCCAAATAATCCCATAATCTTAAACTCAAAACTAATGAAACATTTCCTCATAAATGAAATCATTTGAAATTACAAAATAATGTAAAATACATTTCCCAAATATGTCTAATGTCGTCAAAATAATAAAATAAATTTCAAAATAATTTAAAATATATTTCCCAATTATCTTCCTTCTCGAAATAACAAAGAAATTCCATTTTCATATCACGACGTCATATTCAAAAATTCACCAATTTTGAGCACAGCATAGTCATTATCTTAATTAGATCGAAACAAAGAAATTCAATTTCCACATTACGACGTCACGTCAAAAAAATTTCACCAATTTTGAAAATACACATATCAGTCATTATCTTAATTAAATCGACTGCATTCCACGGACGGAGATGTCGTATCTTATACTACTCCTGTAATGCTGTAATGGGGACATTAAAGTAAATGCTTAGAAATTTTGAGATTCAATATGGTGTACTAAGAAGTATTTGAAAGGTTATGAATATGGAGTAAATGAGTTTTAATATTTTCTGACGAAATGTAATTTCAATAATGTGCATATTTTGGTAACGATAATTGCTTGTGGTGGGTAACATTAAAGTAATATTCTTTGCAAATTATTATGAAATTGTTATTTTACTAATGATCAATAATGCTTTTAAAGTATACATAATTTAAATATCTTAAAAGTAATGCTTAGATGTTTTGAAGAATTCGAATCATTTTAAATATTAAAAAATATTTAAAAAAGAATTTCAATTAAAGGTTAAAAGTGAAAATGAACAAAATATAAAAGTTTTGATAATTCTGGGAAAAATTGATAGGAATTAGTGATAATAATAGAGTGTATAATATTTAAAAAGTCAAATAATGTTTTCAAAATTCTCGTAGCCATAATGTGTTACTTGAATTTTAATTATATTAATGTGAAATAATTGGTTTTAAATTAACGTTTTCTGGTGAAATGTTAAATTCGGTAATATGGATATTTGAATTATGTTGGTAATGATAATTGTTTGTGATTTGTCATTATGCTACGATAATTTTCCGTAAGGAATATTTGAAAACAAGTGATTATTTTTAAATATTAGAATTATTTTCAATTCAAGGTTTCAATAAAAATCGTAGCAAACATATATAGCATATAAATAAAAATTCATTTGTTACACTTTTATACAGTTGAAGAGAGCTGTGGAATATAAGTTACATATTTTGATATGAGATATTTATGTAGGCGGATTATTTATTTATATATGTCGTAAGCCATGGATCGTATTACTGTTGTCGTCGTTTTACAATCTTTGGGAGTTATCATTGAAGTCAACAATCAGGCCAGTGATCGCATCATCAGAAGCCGTGCCAACTGCTCAGGGTTTGATAGAAGTAATCATTCTCTAAATATGGAGGTCGTACACAGTTCTCTAGGTCTGAGCAGCTCGGAGGTAGACATCGAAGACGTAATCCGGGAAGTATTCATATGGAGTCGTCCATGAAGAGTCCTCCAGGTCATTATAATTTCTAATTCCTAGAAAATATTTTAGTTAATTGAAATAGAAAGAATTTCAAAATAGTAAGAATTGGGAAAAGTTTTCAATGATAATATTTAAATACATCAAACCCCAAAGAAAATTACAGAGCTGTAAGTTAATAGACAATGCAAGTTTATTGATATTAACGCCATTAATTCAGGATTTGGAAGAAAAATAA
The DNA here is from genome assembly GCA_035578165.1 of Stenolophus ochropezus. Lineage (NCBI taxonomy): Eukaryota > Metazoa > Arthropoda > Insecta > Coleoptera > Carabidae > Stenolophus > Stenolophus ochropezus. Next base: position 36,694,578 of record JAQOWZ010000001.1, on the reverse strand, counting down.
TTGCAGAATTTTAAGAAATAAAGAAACAATTTTCTCAGAATATTGTTTGAATTATACGAGTATAAAACACTATGGCAATGTTAAGCAAGCGAGAATGATAAAATTTGTTAAATTGTAATACTAATAGATAAGTATAAATATCTGTATACTTTATAAGTGTAAATAAATAAATAAATAATAAGTAATATTTTCATGTTTTACTTACATACCTATCATTATAATAAACATAAAACATTATTTAATTATCTATTTTCTATAATGATTGCTGGCCCCCGGGGAGTGGAACATCATAATTTGTTAATATGCTACATCCAATATAAATAACAAAGTAAACTTGGAAGAAAAAATATTGTCGAGTAGAAAAAGAAATATATATTACCTTAAAAAATGGAGCATAAATAAATAGGAATTAAGCAATATAAAATTGGCGAACAATCTACGTTAATAAACTTTATGGAAATATAATTAGTTGAAATATGTACTTAAATTTAATTTTTTTAAATAAATTATTATTATTATATATAGTATATATTTTTATAATTATTTGACAATGTTTTAGCTGTGTGATTTCAAATTGTAGAATTATACATATATTATTACAATCTTACCTATTATAATTTTAGTTGCCTTAAGATAGTTTTAACATCACAATTATATACTTATATATTAATACATTAAAATGAATTTTCCTAATCATTTTTATTTTGGACCTGGAAATAAAATGAATGGTAAAAAGCCTGTTGACAAAGACGATGAAATAGCAAGAGAACACGACATGGCTTATTTTAATGCTAGAAGTTTTAACAATGTTCTTTTCGCTGATCAAAGAGCAATAAATAAATTTCATGAAGATTGGTGTAAAACAAAAAATTGGCAAAGTTTAATCGGACGTGTGTGTCTCCAGATAAAAACAAATTTCGAATCATGTATTGGAAGAAGTTTGTACCCATGGAATTTGCCTCACAAAGATAAATAATTCATATTTATATGATTAAACGTAGCAGTATTAATAATTACAAATAGACAAAACAGTTTTATTATTTTATTTTAATAAAATATAAATTATTTACCCGAAAAATTTCTATTTTGATGAATGAAGGTTAACGGGATATTTTTAATTGATTTTGTATGTGTATAAAGGAATTTCCAAAAATATAAATTATTCTCTGACAATTTGTGCACAAGTCAAATAGTATGTTATACGTTATACAAATTTTCTGGTAAGATCAAAAGAAATCTTTATTTATTAATAGTTGATATTATTTTATTTATTCTTGAACAGAAATGGACTTTTCAAAACTGTATACGAAAGAGCAACTGACCGACATTAATACCCACAGGAAACTAAAAGAGTTAATAGTTAATAAACAATATGGTTTACTTGATCTGTACTGGTTTTGGCAATTGAAAAAAAAAACGAATATTGCAGAGTGGAGTATAAAATATACTTGTATAGGCAAACAAGCTAGAAATATTCAAAATATTAAGCATTATACATCTTTCTCAGCTTTAAATTGTTCTTAAACTACAAAATAAAAAACAAATAATTTATTGACAACAATTTATTGAAAAATCCCAACAAAAAACTATTAATTGTATAAAATAATACAAACAAACAAATAATCTCACTTTTCGCTCAGCTACAAATATGTAAACATGTAAACAAGAAATTTTAAACTGCCTGAGGTTTCATTTCGTCCGCAAGAGTGAGCTGATGATCATTTTGATTCGTGACGTATTGGCAAATGGCGTACTCTTGAGATTTGAAATCGAAGTCTATTTTCAAAAAATTATATCTACAAAACAATGAACCCAAATGACATGAAAATATTATTTACATATATTGTAGACGGTAGACTTTCAGGAAAAAAATAAAACAGAAAATATGAATTGATCCAGAGCAATCTGATACAAATTTCCACTTCTAAATTTCCAACAGAACAACACAACCAAATCTCATAAAAGCTATTTTATGACTGACTTTACTCTACTTTACAGGTCAAGGCAGGGCGAGGCCTTAACAAGGAAAGATTGGCAATACTCAACGTCTTCTGAATCAAATCGCAACCCCGACGACCAGGGGGGTTATTCTAATTCAGATAGCGGTAGCGAAACTTCGCTATTCCACTTGAAGCCATCTGTTGGTCGTGAAAGGAACATCGTATATGACATAGCGGGACTTCGCTATCCATAGCGAAACCCACAGAGGTCCTGCTAAGAGCATAACGCTTCGCTATCGTTCATTTTTGTGATTTTATGATATTGTTTTGAACATGTTTTGACAGAAGCTAATTTTTAAATTTATATTTATACGGAAGTGAGAGTATACGATTTAATTAATTTTATAAACAGTAGTTTAATGATAAGAATAGTTTGTATATTTTCTATATCGATATTATCGATATCCTTCTAGATTTTCTTCTTCTTCAAGTATCTATACGGCCAAATAAAGCATCGAAATAATGAGCCATAATCTAAAATAATTATGAAATAAAAGATATAGTACACAAACAATTCTTATCATTAAACTACTGTTTATAAAATTAATTAAATCGTATACTCTCACTTCCGTATAATATCATAAAGTCACAAAAATGGCCGATAGCGAAGCGTTATGCTCGTAGCGGGACCTCTGTAGCTTTCGCTATGCCTAGCGACATCCCGCTAATCTATGACGTCATTTGCGATGTTCCTTTTAAGATCAATAGATGGCTACAAGTCGAATAGCGAAGCTTCGCTACCGCTATCTGAATTAGAATAACCCTCCAGAACTACACCATCGCCGAGTGGGTGGCGTAAATACAAGGCGAAATAAAATAAAATAGAATAAAACCGTAACACAGGTCAATATAATTGATATTTCTAATAGACTACATTAGTGTAACGGTCATTTTGTGGCGCCAAATTCAAACTGAAACCCTAACTCGCCTCTGCCGATTTATACGCCCATGTTATTCTTATGGGTATAAAAATATGCTAGTTTTAAACTGCTAGAAAATATTATAAAATGCAAATCTTAACTATTAAATCATACGCATAATTTAATTAAAATAAAATAGGGCCGAGGTGGTCTCGAACCAGGTCTTGTAGATTATTTATGTTATGAAACAGCCCTCGTATCCACTCGGCTATGGAGCATTTTGTTTTTGACGTTTCTTATTCGAAAATATGAAGCATAACCTTCAAAATACAATTTATTTTATCAAATATTTCAGTTATAAAAGGCCTTATTACACAACATTTAGTTTTATTAGATGCAAAATTAAGTAATCTAACTAACGATACCATATACACCCGATTTTATTTAGCGGGACAGATGGAAACAGCAAAAAACTGTTTTCCCATGTTATTTCCCTATGTCAAGGTTTTCAGTATTCACCTGTATATATTGAACAAAATTTCTAAATACAACCCTGTAAACATTTTTTTACCTGGCCTGAGGATGGGGGACTAAGATAAGATTTATATGATATTTCACGTTATTTTTTATTAAGCGTTCCTATTTTAATAGGTAAGAAATATAAAACTGTGAATTAAAAATTAATTTGGGTAAAAGATACGACAAGTAAAGTTGTATAAAGAGATGTTTGAAACTCATTATAGAATAAGCCGATTGTTCCTTATAAAATATTATGAGACTTGAGTTAAAGGTGTCTACAACCAGGTAGTATTCTTTTGTCGTATGATACTATGGAGCGTATCAAATTTGAGGTCAAGATGTTTCTTAATAATATATTGTTAAATCTCGATGAATTAGTCAAAAATACTGCGTTATAAATGTACAACTCTATCTTCAATGTGTAACTCGAACAGAGATTAAAATATTACTATAAATTCAAATGGAAATTTTAAATATAAACAGTTATGGATATTTTTTTGTTAAAAGAAAAATATTTTTCAATTATGAACAAATCATTAAACGAAAAGTTGTTTCTGTGCTTGAAATTTTACATAAAGTTAATAAAATATGAATTTTTAAATACAGTCCATTTCTTACCCTTCAAATGATACATTCAATAATGTAGATAGAATAAAAAATTAGTAAAAGTGTAAAACTATATTTAATGTAATTCAGTTACTATGTGATCTATTATCTGTTTAATTTCAATAAATAAATATATGTATACAATTTCTGCTTTGAGTCAAATCAAAAATAATAATAATTCTACGTCTTTTAAATTTTATTATATATTATATATTTTTCTATCTATTATTTATACTCACGACTCTGATTATAAAATTTTACTTATTTAATATCATATCTTACCTTTTCAATAATGAACTGTCGAACCTATAAATATTGTTCACTGGTCTCTCACACTGGGGACAGGTATAAATGGTGGGTAGTTGAAAATACGAAAATATTGTCAATTTATATATATTTTTTTTTCTCTTAAAATAAAACTACTCACACATTCTACATCTTTAAAAAGCTTATTGTAATAATAGGTATAATATTCTATGAATATGTACTTAAAATCTAAATTCTTTAAAAATAAATATTCATACAAACTACTCTTTAGGTCTAATTGGTTACTTACGCTAAATAAAACTATATTCTGTAAACATTTTATATATATTACTAAAATTATTATATTTTAAATTATAACTATTTATTAAATTATCTACTACATTTTCTAACCTAATTAAATTTCTAATATGATCTTTATTTAAAACTATAAACTGGTTCTTAAACCTACACTTTAATTGTTCCCTGGGTAATATGCTAAATTCAGCCCAAACAAAACTGTATATTTTGTTCATGTCCGCATCACTGCACTTAATTTTTAAGTGAAGTCTTTTTAAATAACAAACTAACCTACTATAATCTAAAATATCTATAAATGTTTTTTTCCTACGACCACTGTTAAAAATAGTATTTTTAACGGTTGCTTAGCAAGTTAAAAATAACAGTTTATAACACAGTAAATACTTTTAAAACGTTGCCATTGACAACGTGTTAAAAGTAAAAAACAAATTTACTTTTAACACGTCTTATGTTCAGTTGTTCATAACAAATACATCATGACCTGTCATAAATATCATTCTAATGCTTAGTTTTTATTTACTAATAGGTACATAACTGTGGTCGTAGGAAAAATAGTGTATGATATTTGTGTTAAAAGTGATTTTATTTCGTTCGTGGGGTTTGTTAAACTCGGCTTCGCCTCGTTTCAAACTTCCCCACTCACTCATAAAATATCACTTTTAACACTTATATCATAAATAACTATTAATTACATCACCTACAAGTCGCACAACCACTCGCGGAACTGGATTTGGCTCTAAACCGACAGTGATAAACACCCTTCGATGACTATCAAGAGGTATCGGAGTTCCTCCCAATAGTCGGTCGTTGTTGTCGGCTAGATGTTGATTCTTCGGCAGGGCGAAGCTTGTGGTTTCAGCATCTCCGGTGATGAGGTCCATTTCATTTTTCACCCAGTTGGACATCATGGGACAATCGGGAATATCTATGATGTCCTGGGTATTGAAGCAGTACTGCTCGCATGTATAATTTTGTTATTAATAATATTAGAAATAACCCTTATTATAATATAAACATTTTAATAACAATTTCACGTAGGAATTTTTGTGAGATTCATTTATACTTTTAACCTGAACAGTGTAACCAAAGTATTAATGAACACTTTATTATACACAAGTCTATGATTATTTGTTTACGTTTCTATGCAGGCCAAGATAGGAAATATTAAAGTGTAGGGTACGCAGCCACTTGAAACAACAACACTCATGAGGTGGAATCCCGTAGCACGCGCGAACTGTTTATTTTATACATTCTTTCATTCACATAGGGATTAAGACAAAGAAGTTAGCGTGCAGCCAAGTGAGATAGAATATTCAAAATATACTAGAAGACTCTACGATCACGTGTTTGGATCGTGGACTACCCCCGACACACCATAGTCCTGAAGGAGTGAAGAGGGATATTTTCGTATAAAACTCGAATCAAAAGTTGAGCTCGGGGAGTCGGATCCAGGGCTCCACTCATGCTTGGCTTGTCCGAGGTGAGACTACCCTTACCCTTTGAAACCGCTGTCATGACGCAGCTGTGGCACTGTCACGGCACCATGATAAGCATTCCTTGACACTATGTCGTCTCTGACGCAGCTGTGGCTCTGTCACGGCACCAAGACGACCTAGTGCATCCTCGAAACCGCTGTCATGACGCAGCTGTGGCACTGTCACGGCACCATGACAAGCATTCCTCCACACTATATCGTCTCTGACGCAGCTGTGGCCCTGTCACGGCACCAAGACGACCTAGTGCATACTCTAAAACCATCCCCGAATCTGTATCTAACACTATTAAATTCCCAACAACTTCGTGTCGACTCGGACAAGCTAGGTATGTGTTTGTTATATTTTATATAAATGTTTATTATAGTTGTCACAATGATATAATATTTTTACTAAATATGACTGATCTGATATTGGTTGTCTAACAATTGTAATTTGCGAGACTTTGTGCTCTGCACAAACTCTCAGACTCAAGAGTGGTAATCGCTTTAGACTCGCCAGCCCAGCTGGGTGTCTACCCTAAAACAACGGCCCTCAGGCAATGCCGAGCGCCCCCAGAAACAAAAGATATCAGAGCAACGGTATTCCGGCTCTGCAATAAACAATAAAACCCACGCAAACCAACACACACACACTTACAACTGTCAATGACTTCCAATATAAGTTTGGTCACAATAACTCAATTCTACCATAAATAGTTATAATAAATTTTTGGGACAACTCTTTCTGAATTGAATACAATATTTTTATATAATTGTTATATTGTCAAATTATCTCTCTACCTGGGGTTTTGGCTGTGGTTTCCCTCAGGTTCATAAGGTGAATACCAGAGAGCGTAATATTCCACAGCACTCTACGATTTTCTTAATTTTAAATAAATGTACAAGTTAGATATTTTATCTATCTTTTGGAGTGAATATCATTCTTTTATTTTATCAAATACCTGTTCCGATTCCTCCACTCTTAACAGCTACTCTGTATTACGACGATGAAGGGTTACTTATTTAAATAAACACAACGTAGGGTAAGTTAAACCTTCCACTAGATGATCTTTGGCTAAAATATAATTGTATGTACGGAAGAGGTGGGTACGTACTGTTACAGTATCATCATCGTCATCGCTGCATACAAGCTGCTGGGTTCACCATTCTCCGAATCCGACGAAGACGAAGACAAAATTAGTATCGGCTCCGACTCTGTCAATACCATTGAAATTTGTTCCACACACTTTTTCTTGCGTGGAACAATATCCTTATCACCAGAGTTCACTTCGCACACTTCCTGAAGGACTTTCTTGAAGTCAGCTTCAGTCACAGGTGAAGAATAAATGCTTTGTATTGGATCAGCTTCGTGATGCACTATTTCAACGTTCAGTGAGTTAATATCATTTATTAATCCACTGTAGTACGCAGTTGAAGTTGTAGCGTATGGTTTTTTTATTTGAATATTTTCCAATATTCTAAATTTCTTTTTTGAAATAACTCCCGATGGAGGTATAACAAAGTTATCGAAATTTTTAGACATTTTAAAATGAACCACTCAGAAAATAGAGGTATACTGAATAAAAATATTTCCTGACTTCTTATATAAGATAAAATAAGACAAGGATGCACGCCCCACTCGTTTATTCATTAATATATTGCAGGCTAGGGGATGGAATTTGGGTCTGTGAAATATTTCGATGTACCGTTAGACCACCGCCCGCGATAAGAATCTGGAAAATAACGTGATCTTTGTGTGTAACTGATGACCAATATATTTGTCAAATTTATTGTTATAGCACATTCCTGTTTCAACAGTATCCTATATAAATTTAACAAACTGCATATAAATTACTCGTTTACAAAAGGGTTTTCAAAGGGTCTGTTGTTAAGATTAAAATGCAGGTGTTCCCTTTTTTGTGCCGTTTAAGTATCAGTTATATTTGACATATTTATTATCTATCCAAATTCACCCGTTCCCATGCACGTATCTAAATAATTTTATCAAATTGAATAAAATAACACTCAAATACGTAAATTAAAATTACTTTATTACCCCTTCCACGAGTCATTAATGTTACATCGGTACGCCCGTCTGCATTCCATAACGCCAAAGGTCCCTATACTTACTACTCCGGTATACTCGTTTTTCGGTAATAACTGTTGCATTTCTAATATGAGAAGACTAGGTTTCTTGTCCCCAAGTTCGGTTGTTTGTAAAAGTTTTTGAATTTTAACAGCCTCAGAATCTTCGAAATGTGCTATTAGCTTTTCTTTAAGGGTATTGTATTTGTTTTCTTTGGGCGAGTTGGTAACAGTCTCGTACATACAGGAGAATTTCTGTTTCGACGGAAGATACGACATGATGGAATTTGGTTATATCTGAAGTTATTCCAGCGGTATGAAATTGTGATTCAACTTGAACAAACCACAACTTTGGGTCCGCTTTCCTAAATGGCGGTGTTTTGATGGAGACACAAGCGATATTTTCGGATACTTTATTTTGTGTTGCTGGCTCCATATTATTAGCGTGTACTAATGTCGGGGTCACCACTTTGGGGATTGATAAATAAACAAAGACACAAAGAAAGATTATAACAAACTTCAAAATATTTTAATGCTTTCTTCATTAAAAAATCTGATTTGTCCAACACAATACCTCCCGCCACTGTAGTAGGTAATACATATAATCTATATAAGTTATTCAATACATTTAATTTGTAGTTTTAAAATTAGTTTGGTATTGCAGTTCAGAATATATTTAATTCATTTCATACCTAAAATTTCCATCATAAAATTTGTATGACCAAAATGACAGCTATTTTTGACGTTACTAAAATCGGATCCGAATTTTCTTTGATACATATGAAGAACTCATCTGAATTCAGAAAAAAATACTCTATCGAATAACCTAAAAATAAACATACGTTCCCATTTAAAATAAGAAAGTTGTGCCCTGTATTTTGAGAACCACTGGTTGAAAAAAATTTGTTTTTTGCTCATTGTATTAGTCTTGTAAAATAGTGGTTCTTTGCTAATTTAACCAACCTCGTAGCTTTTATAGTTCTCGAGATAGCAATGGTGGCACTTTTAAATGGAACACCCTGTATATTGATAGGCGGGAGGTAAAAACAGTCAATTCAAAATTAAATTTTATTTTATTTTTCCAGCCTGCACGATCATAATTTTTCAGTGGAAATGTAGCAGCCACAAGTCATTATCATAATAGAAATTCAATTTCCACACTTAGACGTCACGTCAAAAAAAAATTCACCAATTTTGAAAATACACATATCAGTCATTATCTTAATTAGATCGTCTGCATTCCACAACGGGAGTCACATCTTATTCTACTTATATTAACAAAAGAAACCTGATACAGACCTCCTAACATAAAAACTTTCAACAAAAGAATCAATTGTTTTTCAACATTCAATGATTTTTATCTTGAATGGAAGAAATATATATTATTTCTCCTTAGTTTTTAACAAATAAACAACACAAGTATATTAAATTAACCTGATTATTATCTTAAATAATTCCCTAACCTAAACACAATTAGTCGCATGCGTATCAATGTCAACAAACAATATACCTATAAATATATATACCGCTGGAGTGCTATCTCTCCCGTGAGAAGAAAGTGTCACCAACATAACAATCTCTGTCCTTGTCATTCAGTATGTAGTCACACAAAAGCGCGTGCGCAAAGTAACCGTGCCTGTTTAAAATATTTGAAATGTATTGAAATATGAATATGTATATTATTTTGAATTATTTCACAGAGTTAAATGAGAATTGTTTTTATTTTCATCTTCAGAAAAATGAGTATCACAAAGTTAGAAAATTACATTTTTTAATTTACTACGGCAGGTAAGATTAACATTAAGTTTTTTTCAAAAAAGATTAGATTAACCTTTATCACAGGATTACAGCAATATAATTAAAAATTGAACACTTCCTAAAATTAAGAATAAAAAATACAAAAACATTTGAAAATCAGAATTTGAACAACTGCGAAATATTAATATAACTGTAGTACATTATTAACGTATCAAAATTTCAATACATACAAAGGGACAGAAAGAGTTAGAAATTTGCAAATAATACTTATTTAAAAATACAACCGTAATACTGAAAAACGAAACAACAAAAATTCAGTTCATAGATATATTCATATTCAAAATTCGAAGAAGCAATTCTTGACCAATAGAATCACAGATAATCGGCGCATACTCAAAGCACACAAACTTGACAACAGTGCAAACATATATATGTCTGCACTGTGATGTTTGGACCATCTATCTGTCCTTTCCAGCGGTATATATATTTATAGGTATATTCAACAAACATACTGGTGCTTATTCTAATATAAAATACTTCTAAATTGTTTTTGAAATAGATTAAATATTTCATTAATTTTTTTTAAATTTTGGTTTTCAGAACAGGTGTCGTCAGGTGTCCAGTTGACCTTAAACTATCTATATTTGTTAACATATGTATTGTGTGATTTGAAAAATATACATAGCACGCAATATCTCCGAAACCGTGAGTAATTTTGAAAAAATAAATCAAAATTCACCCCCGCACTCCTCCTGTCGTTTTTCAAGCTAAAATATAACATTAAAATTTCAAAACGTTAGTGCCTTTTAAACACGAAATAAAATTATAAAATGTAATTGTTAATAACTTATTGCATAATAAGCTGTGCAATGACTTGAGCGCTGAAAATAGTATATTGTGTTATTTATATTAAAAGTGATACTTTGTGTGGCGAGCATGGAAGTTTGCACGACGAGCGAAGCGAGTCGGACAATTATATGCGAGGCACACAAAGACACTTTTACTCTGAATAACACATGCTATTTTTTCTTCAAATGTAGAAATTTGAAAAATAAATTACTACTTGACGTTTAACATGTAGGTTACCTGTCAGTTATTCATAATTTTTAGTAACTTTATTTTTAGGTTATCTAGATTTTATAGTGACATTTAGGGCGATATTACAGATTCCTATTGTACAAGTTACTTCTTATTGGCTGATTCTACATACGGCGGCGAAAAAATTATACGGCGGCTAGAATAAAAAATTATATTACGCCGGCGTTGAAATTAAACTTCAACCTTGTCAATCACGTCACAGAAGATGTCACTTTTATGACGTTTGAAGAAAAGAAAATGTATTTTGTTTTTTCGTAATTTTGTAAAGTTGTGGATTATGTGTTGTGTATGCAACGACCTTGAAACATTTGAGTGTTTTTCCGTTGTTAGGTAAATATGTAACTTTTGGTGATTATGTGCACATACAAAGTCTTGCAAGATGACAATAACGAAAAAATCAATAAAAAAGCAAAGGGTATAACAGGTGCAGCACGCAATACTATAACTTTTAATGACTAGAATAATGTTTATTTACTAATGAAACTATAAATAGAGATCAATATTCTATTAGATCTAAAAAACATGTTGTACATACAATAAAACAAAATAAACTAGCTTTAAGTCCTTTTGATGATAAATGAATTATAAACTACTTGTATACAGATACTTACCCATTGGGTTATAATTTTCAATAAATATATTAATAAAAATAATAGTATATTGTGTTATTAGGAGTAAAAGTGATACTTTGTGTGGCTAGCATATGGAAGTTTGCACGACGAGCGAAGCGAGTCGGACAATGGGGTATATGACCTTTTTTTTCTTCCATTTTATGATACTATACCAAAAATAAAAATACCCGTATTTTTTTAAATCGCTTAATTGTTGATAATTCCAGAAAAAAACAATAATAAAGTTTAGGAGAAGGGATATGTTGACGTCACCTAGAAGAATTAGACACAAAAGCCTTACCTTTGGACCACATATTAGGAATGTTTCGGATCGCGCAGCACGGACAGGGTCGGCATTAAGCAAACTAATGCCCAACGTTGGAGGACCCACATCCAGCAAGCGTAAACTACTTGCGAATGTAGTTCAGTCGGTGATGCTGTATGCGGCACCCGTATGGCACGAAGCCCTACGATTCGACAATCTCCGCACACTAGCTTCAAGAGTACAGAGGAGATCTGCATTACGCGTGATCAGCGCTTATTGCACCGTGTCGGAGCAGGCGGCACTGGTCATTGCGGACATGCCACCTCTTGATCTTCTAGCTCAGGAAAGGGCGGAAAGAGCGGCAAAGGCGAAGGAAGGAGTACAGGAGGGTAAAGAGCTAGCAAGGAAGAGGACGTTGGATCGGTGGCAGGAAAGATGGGCAAATGAGGAGAAGGGAAGCTGGACGCGTAGATTGATCCCCGATCTACGGCCATGGCTGCAACGGAAGCATGGAGAGGTGGAATACCACCTCACGCAGATGCTAACAGGCCATGGGTGTTTCGCAGCCTACCTTCACAGAATGAGTAGGTACGAGAGCGATGTATGTATGTTTTGTCCCTCTGTTGTAGACACGCCAGAGCACACGCTTGTAGCGTGCGAGCGATGGAGGGTGGAGAGGGAGAGCCTGGAATCCGCACTAGGCAAGGCCATCACGCCGGAAAACCTCGTCCCAACCATGCTAGAGGAGCCTGGTACCTGGAACCTAGTCCGTAGGTTCACTAGTACCGTCCTCAAGGCAAAGGAGGATGAGGAGCGGAGGAGGCAGAGAAGATGATGCTGAATGCAAGAAAAGCCAGAAAGGTAAGGTAAGTTGAATCCGAGTGAGCTAAGACCTCCCCTCAGGAGGTCGGAGTGAAAAAGCTTGGGATGGACGACGGTATACTAAAGAGGAAGGGCGACCGACGGAGAAAAGACGGGTTTTCCCTTAAATGGGACGAAGTTTACCAGGTAGGAGGCTGGCTCTGGTACGCCCCAGAGCTGCAGCAGTCAGTCCGAGACCCTGGCGAAGGACTCCTTTCTCAGTATGACGGGCAACGAGTGAGTGGTGAATGAAAGATAGGTGTTCTGTGAGGACGAAGTCTACCCAGTGAGCGGCTGGCTTCGCTACGCCACAAAGCTACGGAGCCAGTCGGGAACATGGGTGAACGTCGGTAAGCCTCTTGGATGCTGCGGGGGGAAGTGCAATGGAAAGGGCAGACCCCCACTAACCGGGGCGAAGCCTCCCACTCGTGGGCGAAGCGCTCCAACCAAAGTATGAAGAGAGGTCTGAATGGATGAGACGCGCTGGAGTGGGTGCTAGCAACCTGATGTTGTGCGAATAGCGGTTCCGGGTTGCTGGTGTGACCACGAAGGGGGAGAGGTTTTAGTGGGTAGGAATCCCACAGTATCTCAGCGCGAACGCTGAGATCTCTTTTGAAGATTTCCTCTTCCAGAAAAAAAAAAAAAAAAAAAAAAAAAAAAGAAGAATTAGACAAAGAGAGATGCTAATAGAAAGAGAAAGATATAGTGCGACCCGCGCGAACCTTTTGCTACCTGTTTCTAACCCGTAACCATGGTAACCAAACAACCAAACAATAAACAAGTGGGAGTGTTTATATACTGTCACTGAGACTCGTCAGGGACTTCAATGCCAACCAGATTTACATTATAACATTCGTTGTGTAGTATCAAAATATTTTAATTTTATTCTATAAATTTCCTAAATTGATATCTCATTTATTGTTTCATTAATAATTATGACTAATTTATCATTAGCAACATTTATTCGATATCATTTAAGTAAAATAAATAAGTTCATTAAAATTCCTACTTTTAGCATTGTAAACTGCTCTCTCATTCTCCTAGGTGACGTCAGAGATAGGGCGCTGTTACATATTAATTGCGAATTTCAGTGAAATTATAAGATAATATTTAGTTTTTATCATCATTATTGGTAGTCACAATGGTTCATTTTTAATTTTTATACTTTTTTTCCTTCAATTCGAGAGTGGTCATATAGCCCATTGTGTAACCACGTCACCAACCAATTGAGGTTCAATAATGTCACAATAAACAAATAATTGAGGCGGAGTACCTAATATTAAATTAGGTAAGTTAATAGAAGCTCTCTGCTTATATGTCAGTAAATGGGGGGTAGCCCAGTTGCAATGCTAAACGATAAGATAATTTCAGAGAACGTACGTCATCATCTTTGATTTTTGTTATAACTCGTTTCTATTATTGGTAGTCACAATGGTTCATTTTTAATTTTTATACTTTTTTTCTTTCATTTCGAGAGTGGTCATATAGCCCATTGCATGCGAGGCACACAAAGACACTTTTACTCTGAATAACACATGCTATTTTTTCTTCAAACTTAGAAATTTTAAAAAATAAACTACTATTTGACGTTTAATATGTAGGTTACCTGTCAGTTATTCATAAATTTTAGTAACTTTATTCTTAGGTTATCTAGTTTTTATAGTGACATTTAGGGCGATATTACAGATTTCTATTGTACAAGTTACTTCTTATTAGCTGATTCTACATACGGCGGCGAAAAAATTATACGGCGGCTAGAATAAAAAAATATATTACGGAGGCATAGAAATTAAACTTCAACCTTGTCAATCACGTCACAGAAGATGTCACTTTTATGACGTTTGAAGAAAAAAAATATTAATTATTTACCTCACGTATATCCACTCCTCCTCCTCCTCCTCCCCTACAAAATTTCAAAATAAAATTTCAGCTTTTTGACGTCATCTTTCACACTTTCACTGCAACAGCAGCCCAGATCCAGGTGCCAGATGGGGCGTTAGGCGCAGGGTGCTGCGTGCCGGGCACTCCAAGCACGGCCCAACAGGCAGTGCACCGGGCACCACAAGCTGGAGTGGAGAGTGCACCCAACGGCAACCACAAGCTGGAGTAGAGAGTGCACTCAACGGACATCACGAGCTGGAGTGGAGAGTGCACCCCAATGGGTACTCCCAAGCTGAAGTGGAGAGTGTACGTCCAGGGGGTTCGGATTCGAGAGGGTTGTGCAAGAAGTGGGTGAAGACACCAAATGCAAAACAGAATGCAGTCATTCGAAGTTAGGTGCAATAAGGGTGCGGATTCGAGAGGGTTGTGCAAGAAGTACGTGAAGAACTAACACACCGGATGAAGAATGGTAGATGTGGATGACCACGGTCATTGAGTTCAAAAACATAACCTCAAATGCAGCAGAACGTGTACAGCTATACTACTTCTGCTCCATCCTGGTTCCCACAATTAATAATTTCGCGGTTTTCAGTGAGTGAAGTTTCGATAATATTTTCACAAATATTAAAATAATTAATGTAATTTTCCTGAGAACCCATTTCTCTACACTAACACAATTCAAAACACAGCTAACAGAATAGTGTATTGACACACATATGTTCGTTTCCATCTCCTTATTTATATATTGTCACCCCTCGCTCTATGTTTGTCTATTTTAACTATTACATATGACATCAAACAAATTATAATTATTTGAAATTCATAAAAGTTTATTTAATTTTTGCTACAGATATAATATTCTAAATAAAAATAACTTGACACATGTCTAATTGTTTGTGATTCATAAAAATTTACTTAACATAATTGATGAAAATTCTTTGTTACTATTTGTTGTTAGAATTCCGTCTACTATCTCTATTACAAATGACATATTATACAGATTATAATCATTATTTAAATATTTTGCTCCGGACAAAATATCCATTTTGTACAAAAATAACTTATCACATAACTAATTGTTTGTGATTCGTATTATATTTAACTTAATTGCTGCAGAGTCTTTGAATACTGTTTACTGTATAAATATCGATAATTAATATATTTTCTCTAAATAACTGACAAACAATATCTATTTTGAATATAACATAGATGACAATTAACAGTAAATATAATTAATAATAATATATTGCGTCATAAGGGAAGATATAGGCATATTATATCCCGAAGTTTTCTGATACACGAGCGAACGTAGTGAGCGAGGGCAGCAAAAATCGAGGGATATAAGTATGTCGTTAGATTCCCGTAGGGCACAAGCTATTGTTCCGTATCCTTGAGAAGAATCTTTTAATTAAAATAGTTAATTTTTTAATGTAAAACACAAAAACATGTGTCGCTTTCCTATTTACTACTGAAACCATGGCAACAGGTAACAAATACCTAATGTAAACGTCATTCCAAAATATTTTTTGACATACAACCTCAAATTATAAATATCTAATTTTGGTTTTAATGATAATTTCTATAATAAATTTATGCGAAAATTTAAAACTAATTAAAATTATCATGTAATTTAGAGTTAACTTGTACAGTATTTTGTTGTAATCAAATTATAATAATTTTAAATTTTACCGGTAGATGGCACGTCGTATGTTTGCACCGCTAAAACCCACCTGTTCATGTCATCCCTCTTTTAATATTTACCTGTCATTATTAATCTCAAATGAAGTAAACAATTTGTCAATTACATACCATGGATACGGAAAAATTAATATTTACCATCAGAAAAAATAACTTATCACATAACTAATTACAAATGTTGTGGTTCATAAGAATGTATTTTAAAATAATATCTACAGATACTACCATCTTTATCAAATTAATATTTACACCCAAAAATAACTTATCACATGTTTATATTTAATTATGAACAAATATAGCTTATCAATGTTTACGTTTATATTTATCTATTTATTTAAACAAAAATAGCTTATTTGTTGATAAGACTGTCGCCAGTGTAACCTTTGACCGGCTTGCAAGTTCCTGTAACCATACTACTTATATAGTATATACAGAGTGTACAACGAAATGTGGAACATGGAACATGGGACTTTAACATGGGATTTCAAAGAAAGGCGGATACTCTCTCTCCTAATAGATTAAGAGCAAAACTACAAGAGTACAATGTTGTTCAAAATTTAATTCTACGTCAGATAAGATAATTGATGCAAAACCACATCTGCAGTACGAGATTTATAAAATATAAAATGTGACACTTTCGATCAAAATCAGACAGCCATGGAAATAAAAGAAAATAAGTAGTGACAGTTTACTGAAGTATTATAATTTTTATTTTCTGTATTTTAATATTATTCACATTGAATTTAGATCCTGTTTCTTAAATAATATATTAATATTACAAAAATATAAAATTATATATATATATATATATATATATATATATATATATATATATATATATATATTCCTGCTGCGCATTCCCAAGGCCTCCGACGTCAGTGAAATATTTACATTTGATGGCCATTGACAATTTCGTGCGGAATATAAAAGCCGAGGGCAAATTTTCATTGCTTTTGTAAACCAGCCTTTTCGGTGATTTTATTTGATACCAAACATGACTTACTTCTGACAACTGCTTCAAAAGACAAAAGACGATCATACATTGCAATTTTTTGTCATTTCTGCAAGTCAGTCCTTGAGTTCTTTCATTCGATTCCAAATGCGACATATTTTTAACAACAGTTCACAAAAAAAAGCCGGTCGACATGGCACAATTTTATCATTTCTGCACGCATGCCCTGATCGAGTGTTTTAAAATACCAAACACAACGTCCATCTGACAATTTTTTACAAAAAACAAAAGCCAATCGACATAAATTATTTTTTTAATTCTTGTGCAAGTC
The DNA here is from genome assembly GCA_035578165.1 of Stenolophus ochropezus. Classification (NCBI taxonomy): domain Eukaryota; kingdom Metazoa; phylum Arthropoda; class Insecta; order Coleoptera; family Carabidae; genus Stenolophus; species Stenolophus ochropezus. Next base: position 36,677,015 of record JAQOWZ010000001.1, on the reverse strand, counting down.
AGCCCTCGTGAAATTCTTTAATTTGATATTAAATACGACTATTTTTGATGCCTCTGCAAAAAATCAAAAGTCGGTCAGTTTGTAGTTAGTCAATTTGGTAACACTGATTGGAATAAAGGAGTAGCTTAGTTATTGAGGAATATTTGGCTTTTGTTTAATTACTGTGTAACACATTTGGCAACATTAATTGGTATGAAACCGCAGTTAATTTTTAAATTTATGAATTAATATTGGCAGTATTAAAATTACAACTGTTATCTTCAGTTCAGTTTATTTAGGAATATTTTATTTATTTAGTTACTTTATAACACTTTTGGCAACATTGTATGTCAATTAAAATGGAAAAGTAAAAATGAAAATTTTTAAATTATATTATGTTAGATACTCGAATCATACGTGAAATATTTGCTTATTCTCACAATTTTTAAGAATGTTATCAAATTATCAATATCTTCTTTCATTAAAAAGTTATGAATGTTTAAAGTTTAAACACTGACTTGTCAAACATGACAGATGACAGCAAGATTCTTCTAAAATTGGATATGTACACTAGGGTGTTTTGTTTCAAAGTTCAAAAGAAGTACAGTTTTTATTTATTTATAGAAAAACCAGTAACAGTAAAAATATGAGACAATGAAAAAGCACTATTCTACATTACGTTGTATAAATTGGTGCAATTGGGCGACGGCTGCTAGCGGATCTTTCACGATAGGTTCGCTCGCTTCTATTGTTCTGTTTTCGAGAGGGTTGGAGAACATCTCAAACTTAATTGTTCTACTATAAAAACCCTGAGCAGGAGATCGCGAGGACAGTCTGATATTAGTACGCGTTGTGAAAATAAGTAGTTGGTGATATAAATATACAGCAGTAGACATAAATATATTATGGAAATAAATAGTACGTAGTGTTAAGTGTTTAAATAAATAATCTTAGTCTTTAAGTTTTTATTAATAATTATTATACTTAGTCGAGGTTCAACAAACACTAGCATTAGGACCAAAGTTTGCAATACCTCTTAATAACAAAGACATTCCAGTATTTCAACTAATAGCTGACACAGAAAACATTTTACAAAAAACAAACGATGAAGACATAAAAAACACTGTCAGAGCACAATTTACCAACATTATCACCAATCACTACACTAAAGGAAACCAAACAAAAAAAACTAACATTATAGATAAAAATTTTAATAAAACCAAAAAATTCTTAAAAGATAACCCAGAAATATTAATTTTAAAAGCTGACAAATCAAATAAAACAGTAGCAATAGACCGAGATACTTATCATACTAAAATGGAAGAACTTCTGAAAGACGAAAGTACCTACAAACCCCTACCCTCTGATTTAACACAAAAAATACAAAATAAAAACAATAAATTAATTAAAGAGTTACATGATAAAAAATATATAGACATTCAAACTAAAAAACAGTTGACAGTTGATAACGCCATACCTCCCAGAATCTACGGATTAATTAAAGTCCATAAAGAAAATCTCCCATTACGACCTATTGTCTCTGGGCTAGATTCTCCAACAGACAAGCTCTCCAAATTTTTAGCCTCATTGCTAAAAGGTTTGGAGAAAGATAAATACTCCATCCGCAATACTTTTGAGTTTCAGCAATTTATTACCGCACAAAATATTCCACAAGGGTACATGCTCATCTCTTTAGACGTTGTTTCACTATTTACTCAAATCCCAACAACATTAGTAGTAGAATCAATAAATAAAAATTGGGAATTTATAAAAAATAAAACAAAAATACCACAAGAGGATTTCATTAACTTCACAAAATTCTGTCTAGATGAAGGATACTTCCAATACCAGGATAAATACTACAAACAAATTTGGGGCACTTGCATGGGGTCATCGTTATCCCCGATTATCGCGAATTTAGTGATGGATGATCTCCTTGATGCGGTTATTCCAAAACTGGGCTTTGAAATTCCTTTCATTAAAAAATACGTAGATGACTTAATACTAGCCATTCCCCATGATAAACTTTTGTGCACTATAAATACCTTCAACTCCTACCACCCTCATCTGCAATTCACATCTGAAGTAGCTATAAACAATACAATTCCTTTCCTAGATATAACACTTACCCTCCACAACAACGGTACTGTCCTAACTAAATGGTATAAAAAGCCATCCGCTTCTACAAGATACTTGAATTATAATTCACAACATCCACAAACACAAAAAATAAACATGGCATATAATTTAATTAGCAGATCTATGGAGTTAACCTCAACATATTACAAGTCTGAAACAATAAATAAAGTAAAAAGACTACTAAAAATAAATAATTACCCAAACGGCCTGATAAATGGTTTAATCAATAAATATAATACAGTCAAAAACAATAAAACAAATAACAATAATAACAATAACATTTCTAATCAGCAGAACCCTGAATTACCTACATATGCGTCATACGTTTACATAGATGGCGTAGCACCAAAAATTAAAAAACTTTTCAAATCAAACTTAAATGTAGAACTTGGATTTAAAACTATTAAAAAAGTAGGGGATGTATTTTCAAAATTAAAATCAGAAATTGATAAAAACAACAAATCAAACATAATTTACAAAATACCATGCAGTAATTGTTCAGCACAATATACTGGTCAAACCAAAAGATATTTAAAAAAAAGACTTCAGGAACACGAACGTAATTGTACAACAGAACGAAATGCAACAGGGAAATGTGCCTTAGAAGAACACAGTAAAACAAAAAATCACAGATTTAACTTTCAAGAAACCAAAATACTAGCAACTGAAAAAAACCTTAACAAAAGACTAACACTTGAAATGTTATATATAAATCATGACAAACAAAATATAAATCGTAGAACTGATACATCTGACTTAAGCAATATATACAAAAATTTGGCTAAAATACACAATAAAAGATAACAAATAAAGCACAATACACTAAAAAATAAAAATAACACGTAGGGAAAAAACTAAAAATAAAATTACTACAAATAAAAAATTACTTAAAAATTAACTAATCACTACATGATATAACTTAAATAAACAAGATTATGTGAGTACTTAGTAAGCTGTTAGCCTGTGCGCTGTAAAAAAGTAAATTATATTAATAAAAATTTTTTCCAAAATCATCGTTGTGAAATAAAACAAGTTTTAAAAATTTTTTTGACCAATGTATAGTTTATCTAAAAAACATACATATGTATTTTGACGTATTTATTTATTTATTTATTTATTTTTTTAATTAATTGACTGTATTCACGTGCCGTTCTCTATGTTAAAATCATATTTTAATGTACAAACTAAATAAGTTGACCTACACGTAAGTTAAAAAATTTTCATGTAACCATAATGTATAATTTGTAAAATATAATGTATCCTTTAGTCCCTGAAGAAGACCCACGTGGGGTTGAAACCGGTAGGAGAAGTAGCTTTTTTCAAATATATTGACTGAATTCCACAAGTTTTATTATTTCTCATCCATCCACCAGTCAAGAAGATTTCCTTCCTATTATACTTAGTGTTTATATTTGTTAATTCGTAGTATTAGTTATTTTTTTACCTTTTCTAATTCATATTTCGTTTATTAAACTTAGTTATATAAATATTCACATTTCACTTATGTTTACTTATGATTATTATTTGTAATCGCTGTTGAAGTGAAGCATATTACACATATTAATTCTGTATTTAAAAAACAACAGTAATTACAAATAATAATTAATATAAACCATGGTCGTAGAACTAAATGGGTGACATTTGGCTCGTTTGTCCAGCCATCTCTCGGTTGCTCCCCAGAAACTTAAAAGAAATAATAATTTAGTTAGCTTTAATTTTGTAAAAAAAAACATTTAATTTCTTGTTAATTGTTAGCGATCAGTTAAAGTATCATTCCCAGGTACTGTTTTAATTTTAATATTAGTTTTAATATTATGTTTTACTCGCCAAAATGTAGGTATATCATATGCCTATATGCGTAATCATTCCCTGCACATGTTTTAGTTTTAATTTTAATTCTAGTTTTATTTTTTAGTTGCAAAAGTATGCAATCTCCATACATTCTAAAAATAAAAATTAATACTCTTAGCTGTTAGAAAATGTCAAATTTATAGTTATGTGACGAATAGCAGTTCAGCCGAATAACCGAATAATGAATATTCGGTGAGTTTTTAAACGAATATTCGATATTTCGGAATAGTGAAAATATGGCCGAATACCAAATAATTATTCGGCTTCCGTCCCATCTCTACAAATTTACTTCTCCAAAAATATAAAGAAAATTTATATAAATATTAACAATATTCTAAATCGAATTTAAAATGGATTACTATTTTTGTACATAGAAACTGTGAAAAGAAGAATTAGTGTTATTGCTGCATCTGTAATTTTAATAAAAAACGAACAATATAAAAAGAAAAATAGATCAGAATGGTGGGTTCACCCTTTTAAAAAACACGAAAAATTAAAACATAGCAAGAAGTAGCACAAGTGTACTGAAATTAAAACAAAATTAAAACTAAAACTTAAAATTAAAAATAAAACTACGTCTCATTCTCAGCTACTGTTTTAATTTTAAGTTTATGTAGCAAATAGGTGAAAATCACAATTCTTTATTTGCAAGTTTTTGAGCTATTAAAATAATTTTGTGTAGTGTAATAAGGAAACGTGATAAGCATTTTAAGTAAATTTTTCGAAAGATGACCCATTTGGAAGGGAAGTTCGAAGATACGAAATAAATGGAAGTTGAAGTTGAAGTGATCATAAAACATCTCGTTGAATTTTTTTTGGTTATTAATAGTAAATAAATAATTATTTCTGAAAATTGTGGAAATTAATTTTCAAATTTGTATACAAAAATTTTGAGCACGGAATAGTAGAATGTAATATAAAATTTTATCTCAAATTTCTATCTGTTATTGATGTTGAAATTTTCCATGAGTAGACTTTCACCAACCTCGGCGCCAGTTAATGAGTTTTTAATTACGTTTTTGATAATCTCCTGTCCCAGATCGTGTTTTCAAACTACTAATGAGTTTTAAACGACATTGGCCATGGTAATCTAGCCTGTACTGATTAAATGCGCCGTAGTCCTGCATTTTCTATTTATTTACCATAAAATAATATAGGAATAAAACAACTTTTTCTGTATAGTTTATTAAACCCAAATTCTTCATGGTAATGACAAATACAAAAAGCAAGTAAACTAATTTATGCTGCTAAAACTTTGTGTTTAATGAACTATAGTTGTTTTATTCATTTATTATGAGTTCTGAAATAGTTATTTATGCAACTAGTGTGTAAATTTCGTGCTATAATTTTTGTATTTGGCTGCGCCTCATGCGTTAAACAGCACTCAACTAAAAAGTCAATGTTACACACGTGGTGCATATAATATGTTCCCTTCAACCGAAATATTAATAAATCTTAATTTCAAAAGAAAATAAAACTATTGATAAGTGTATTTACGTTGCTTAACAACGGCTTCTTTTCATGTATTAGTGCATGAAAAGTGACACTTTACAAACTCTAATGTGGACAAACTATTTACAACTGTTTATATACAGTAAGTACCATAAAACTAATTACATATGATATAATTTACTTACTGATGAATACCTAAAAATATACTTTTTTTCAAATGTCATTTTTTGGAACGTGGTTGATAAGGTTAAAGTTTAATTTCTACGCCGCCGGAGTAAATTTTTTTACTTTTATTCCGTCGGAGTAAGAATAAATTAAATAAGTATCCATAGAAACTATGTAGAATCAGAAAATAAGAAATAAATTGTACAATAGAAACCTGTACAATATCGCCCTAAATGTTACCATAAATCTAAATAATTTAAGAAAAAAGTTACTTAAAACACTACAACAATAGACAAATTTATATTGATAACCTACAAATTGACCGTCAAGTAGTACCTAAATTATTTTTTAATAATATCTTCGTTTGAAGAAAAATAGTATGCCATTATGCAGAAGTAAAAGGTGAGTACAAAGTATGTGAAAGTTTCTTTAAACATATTCCGATAATCACATGTATTCGTAAATATTAAAATTTTAAGTATTGAATTGTTTATAAATTTCTTTATATTATTTTATATAGTAACATTTTAATAATTGAATTGTAGATATTTTAATTTCAACTTCAATAAATATTATTTTTCCTACGTTATTTATTATTTTATATTTTCACAAAATTATTATTATCACGTGATGTCCTATATCGAGTTACTCTCTCGACGATGCCATGCGCAAAGCAAACCGCGGTGCCGACATATATTGCTCTCTCTTTCTCGCTCCAAATTTCTCCACAAACACAAAGTACTCAGTGCTCGAACAGCAGCAACGCGCTCATGTTCCACGTCATGGTTTCCAAGTGACTTTCTCAACTGGTGTTTATTGCATTGGGATTACAAATGTTTAAACTGTATATAAACAATGGCAAAGTTTGATATAAACAAAAGTTGTTATTTATGCTTGTATGAATACAAAAATTTAATAGTATTATACAGAAAAACAGAGCATAGTGACAGCATTCTAAATAAATTGAAATATGTTTTACCGGAATTGGTAAGTTTAAAAATTATAAATAATTATAGCAATACATAAGTACGCATAATGTATAAATATTTTATAATAATATCGGTCACGATATACTTATATATTCTGTGTATTTTAAATTGCATGTGTTTATAAGTCAATAATAATTTATTACCCTTTACTGAACTACTTTTATTTACATGCGAAAGAATAGTGAAAATATTATCGGCCAAATAACTCCAAATAAAGTTCCAAAACGCGATTAAAAATCTGTGGAAAATACATAAAAAATTGAAGTATCATTTCAAAGATTGTATAAAATATTTACATAAAATAATTAATCTATTTTAATTGAATTCAATAGTTTTAAAATATTATTGGTAAACAATTCATGTATGTATCTACATATTCCAATAGGTATAGGTATACCTATTTTCACTTGCAATAAATATTGCGTGTATTATATTGAAATTTTAAATAAATAAAATAATATATAGTTACATTAACTTACCAACAAATTTATATTTGATTGATTCAATTAGTCAATGAAATTGTAATGTTTATAAATAAATATTAAATTATTATAAGTAAATCATTTTTCAAAGTATATGTTATATTTGTCAAATTCAAATTATTTTGCATCTATAAAACAAACTAAACAATTAATTTTATTTTTTATGTTACTGAGCAAATGAAACAAACAATATTACGAATAATAATAAAATTTACATATATACTTCATTATTTTTCTTTCAAAAAAATGAACTATCATGTGTGTTAAATAATCATAAATAATACAACATATAAGAGGTATTGAATTCATATTAAAAATGATAAACTGTGTTCGGGTAAATAAAAACTGTCCGGTTAATAAATAACTTCCAATATTGCACAGGACAATATTTCAATATTACAAGTATTTCTACATTTTATTTAATACAGATTACTTCATTTTAATAACATAATTCTATGAAATTTACAAAAAAAATGAATTATATTTTTCTCCTTATATTGTTATGGCTCTACCCGCAAAATGACAGTTGTCATTTCAAGGTTATGGGGTTATAATAACGACCTAAGAAATCGAAGATCTTCATTACAGTTCCAATTTTAAGAATTTCTTTTTTATAATGCTTTGTGTACTTTATTACCTTAATATAAAATTATTAATATATATTGTAAAAAAATATTTCATGAAAAATAATTAAAATGTACGTTGTGCAATAAAGAAACTAGCTTACGCTCACATTGTACTATGTTTTCTGTCGGGCATAAATATTTTCAAAAAAATTGTAAATATGAAAATTTATAGTAAGTTTTACACAAGACGCTTTGAAAAACATTTGGTGCTTTCGATTCAGGAAAAATTTCCATTGACGCTAGTGCTAGTTATAGCAAAATACTAAGCACAATTTAACGATTTCAGTTGACAGTTGCATTGCAGATGTAATATTGTAGGTTAACTATAATTATTTTAAACAAAAAATATTCTCTCGATATTATTTTTTGTATCTTTACTTACATTTGCTATGAAACATATTCATTTATGTATAAAGATCCACTCATATTTGCGAAATAAATGAATGAAATAACTGCTAGTGCCTCGGCTAGTGCTACCTAGCGCTAAGTGAATTAACACACCAATTGAAACGTCAAAATCCGTCAAAATTATTAAGAAATTGTATTTCTCAAACACTTTATTGAACTTTCTTTATTAATGTTAATAACTTCTAAAACAAAAAAATGGAGTTATTTTACCGCACCGCGATGCTATACCATTATGTGTAATATCTACCGTAGATGTCAGCGATGTATATTCAGGGGCGGACTAGACCGGTGGGATATTTTCCAGTCGGCCACGATGTATTTAGGCTGATCGTCAGATATTATCTTTATCTTTATCTTATCAATTTTTCTTTAATAAATTCAAATTTTTCAATATATTATAAAAATAAACGAATGGAAGTTTCGTATAGATTGCATAATAGATAGGATTTATGTAGAATCGAGTTGTTGCAGTTATATCGAAACTGCTGCTTTTTAATATGTAATTTTGAAATTTACAATATTTCAGTTATTTAGTTTATTTCACCCATTGCGCAACACATTTTAATGTTTTGGACGAAATATATGAAAGTGCGTCGCTCAAAGGGTAAAACAAGCAAAATTTTAGAAAAATTCAAAATTTTAAAAATCGAGTATCTTAGGAAAAAAAAGATCGAGAGTTTCTGGCTTTGGGACTTTTTAGTTGGTACCATGTTGGTACCAAAAGAAGTCGGAAAAAACTATTCCAAGTTAATATCGATTTGGCATGTAGTGACTTTCTTTTTTGAGAAGCCATCGACATCAATATAATTTCCTTAAAAATACAATCACCGGTAGAAAATTAAGTAACTAATAAAGGAATGCATTCGATGAAATAAAAAATGTTGATCGCAACAACAAGTATAAAATTTATTTTCACTTCCCAAAAATTCTATTGGGACTGGGCTTGAGAAATGTATTTCCCACTTGGCCGAATCATTGCCACTCCGTATCTGTATACGATTGTTAAGTTTACACTTCTGGAGGCCAAAAACAAATTTATTAACGAATAACTTGTTCATAGGATTAATCAATTATGAAAAAATGTATCTATAAAATGCATAATCACGAAAACAAAAATCATTAGAACATTAAAGAGAATCTCTCACAGTTGGAATCGAAACGAAGAGCTTCGATTCCATAGGTCTTGTGAACAAGTTATTTATTTATATTTTACATTGTATAATAATCCTTATAAAAAGTCTACAACAGTAATTGGAGCAGATTGTATGTAGTATGTATGAAAGTGTGTTATTTGTGTTTTGAGTAGTATATCTTCATTTAAAATCACTACATACATAAAAAAAAATAAGAAATAATCAAAATTTTGGAGTATAATGACAGAAACACTTATTTTTAATAATTAGAATATGTGCAATTCATTAAAGATTTATCTTTTTTCAACTTCAGAACTGCATGTCAAAAATTCTATATTATTATGAAAATGCGACAGTATAAATATATGTATTTATCCAATACCGTGTAATTATAACGATATAAGTATGCTGTTTTTAGATAAATAAAGTAGGTCATAAGTCACTAGTGAGCTAAATATATTAGCTCACTGTTTTTTGGTTCGTATCATAGTAACTACGTTATAAAACCTTCTCTACACTATTTTGTTCCTAAATGTCATTTCGAAAATCCATCTGTCAAAAATCTTATATGTATTTTATATCAATGATTAAAATGTGTTGGATAAAATGTTGTATGGCACACGTGTGTTAATTACCTAAGTCACTTGAAAAAATACCACACTCGGCCTCACGGCCTCGTGAGCTAAACTTTTCCCACGTGACTTATCTATAATGTAACACACTTGTACCATAAATAACTATAATTGTAATAGAAATAAGTACATTAAATTGAATCAATGGTAAATCTTGTCGACAACAATAATATGTACTAGTAACTTTTTCTTGTGATCCTTCTAAAAATTGAGTTAATATTCTTTAAAGTTTTGTCTTATATTTCATTACCCGCTTTTGGTTGAATTTAATATTTTTTATCCAACACCGTGTAATTATAACGATATAAGTATGCTGTTTTTAGATAAATAAAGTAGGTCATAAGTCACTAGTGAGCTAAATATATTAGCTCACTGTTTTTTTGGTTCATATCATAGTAACTACGTTATAAAACCTTCTCTACACTATTTTGTTCCTAAATGTCATTTCGTAATTCCATCTGTCAAAAATCTTATATATATTTTATATCAATGATTAAAATGTGTTGGATAAAATGTTGTATGGCACACGTGTGTTAATTACCTAAGTCACTTGAAAAAATACCACACTCGGCCTAACGGCCTCGTGAGCTAAACTTTTCCCACGTGACTTATCTGTAATGTAATACATTTGTACCATAAATAACTATTTGACATCTGTGGTACTTTTTAAAATTGAGTGACCATAGGCCAGCTTTATGTCTGTGAACTCGCTATTCGTAACGACAGGTATTTTTAATAATTATTAATCGGTATATATGTTAATGGAAAAATTTACCAAAATTTATTGTTTCATTGATTTTGCTATTGAATCAAATTATTATGGAAATTCATGAACGACTCGTTAATTTAAGGGGTGGTAAACATGCTATAAAATGAGGTTTCCGAAATAAGTGATTAATAAATATTATTGCACTCGACGAGTTCTATCACTAGTTAAATTTAATATATTTTTCTGTTACACCATGCGCCTGTATATCTTTATGGATAAATAATATATTTAATTGTACATTTATTTATCTTAATCAACAGTTTTAATATAAGTATAAATATTTCTGCGAATAAAAATATTAACTGAAATTTAAATTTTCTAGGAATACTTCGGAGATGTCCACATGTGTCTATGCAACAAATGTCTCGTCAATCTCACCCTCTTCTATGTGTGGAAGAAGAAATGTCTTCAAAGCAACAAGGAGTTGTCCAGTCATTTAAAATTCGTACGAGAAGGAGTTGTTGATATTACATTGGAAGAAACAAATAAAGAAAGTAACCAGCTGGTTAACAAAAGTATGACAGAAAAATTCCAAAAGTTACTACACAGTATAAGAAACATGTCATTCCCAGATTATATAGAATCTAGAATTATTCCAACAGATAAAGATTCAAGTAATTCATCTCATGATGAAATTTCAAATTTAAAAAATTACATTTCCAATTCACAAAATAGAAATTCACATCAAGGTGTACATTCGCAGCGTTTGCCACAAGACGTAACTACTCAAATCGCACCTAGAAATGTTCCAGTTGAAAATATATCACCTCAAAATAATACATGCCAAAAACAAAATAATATAACATGCCAAAATATGCCTTCCCAAAATTTGCCTCCGTCTCAAATCACAACCTCCATCCAAAATATTTCACCCCAAAAAAGTATTTTGCAACGTGGAGCCCCACAAAATTATGAAAATATACCACCTTCTCACAATGTATCTCGGAATCTTCCAGTTCAAAATATATCACAACGAAATAACACATCTCAATATACAACACAATATAATTGTCAAAATATGCCCCAAAAGTTACCACCTTCCCAAAACATATCTCGAAATGTACCAGTTCAAAATATATCACCACAAAATAATACTTCTCAAAATTATCAGAATAGACCACTTCAAAATTTACCATCTCCTCAAAATACAACAAGAAATGTAGCACATCAAAATGTGCTATCAGAAAATAAAACGTCTCAGTTTGTAGGCCCACCACAGTATCAAAATATGCCACCTCAAAATACATCAAAAAATTATCATAATCTATCTTCTCAAAATGTTCCAATTCAAAACATGCCACCTCAAAATTTATCTCCTTCGCAAAATACATCTCGAAATATTGCGATTCAAAATGCATCACAACAAAACTATATTTCTAATCCTACAGCAGCAAAAAATTATAAAAATTTGACTCCTCGAAATGTTCCAGTTCAAAATGTGTTACCACAAATTCACCAAAATTTGTCATCTGAAAATTTAATCTCTCCCCAAAACTCCGAAATTCCTGTTCATAATCCATCACACCAAAATAATATTTCTTACCGTGTGCCACCCCAAAATTATGAAAATATACCATCACAATATATGCCATCTCAAAATATATCAACTGAAAATTTTCCGCTTCATAATTTGTCGCCTCAAAATTTACCAAATTTGCAAAATGGAAATGTTCCAATTCAAAATAGTCCAAATACACAATCCCAAAATAATCCAGAACATTTAAGAAATAAAAATTCTCAATGTCTTCCTCCACCGTATCATTCAAACAATATTTTATACACAGATACATCTATTTCTAATTATCAAAATACAAACTGGGAAAATTATTATCAGTCTCTAGAAATATCAACCCCTTCAATTTATTATCAAAATTTCCCATCATCTCAAAAAACAAATTTAAATACGGAAAATCAATATGTAAATAATTTACCACCATCCAATCTGTCGTGTTCTAATCGGACCCACACACAAAGTTTGATTCCTCAACAAACTACACAAGCTCAAATTATACCACCTCAAACTACACAAAACCCTGAAAATATTTCAACACAAAATCATAAAAATTTATTGTCCACTGATACCAATTTGACCAATCAAAATATGCCACAAAATAATCAGACACAAACTAACAAACCACACAACAATAAAAATAAAAATGATACAAATAATATTGAAAATGTAAATGAAAATAGACAACCAACAAATGAGAATAACAGTCAAAAACAAAATAGTTCTGTAAATCGTTGTACAGTAAAATTTTCAAAATATTGTAATTGTAAATATTGTCATATATCGAATAATTCTTCACATTTATCAAAAAGTACAAAAGAAATACATGTAACAAATACTAATTCTAATGTTTTTACTGATTCAATCGTGGTAAGTAATAATGAATTAAATTCTGATAATACACCTAAACTTGTCACTCCTGAATTATTATTTGAAAATTCAAAAAATATTGATGATAGTGAACCTCCAGAAAAAAAAATTAAATTGGAACATGATGCAATAACAATTTCAACTGAAATTTTAAATGAAAATAAACCCGAAGAATATGGAGAAATAAAAAAAGATATAAAAAAAGAAAAAGATGATAATTCCTGTAGTGAAAACTTGATTGAAAATTCAATAGAAATTATAAAAGGAGAAGATGTTAAGAATGAAATCGACAGAAATATTTACAATGAAGTAATAAATTCAACACCTGAAGAAAATGAATTAAGTACATTATTTGATGTAGTAAAAAAAGAAGAAATCTTATTGAAAACTTCTGCAGAAGATAATTTAACTTCAAAACTCAAATCAGCGGAAAATACTGAAAATTTTGAACTTTCTCAACTTGTTACTAGTCAAAATGATAACTGCCAAGATGTACCACTCCAAAATATTGTTTCTCCTAGTGGTACTCCTAATATATCTCAAATATCTGAAAATAGTTCCTCTCAAAATCACTTTAATCAAAATGGCCATCTGACAGATATTCTTTCCCAGAATCAGCTTCAAAATATTCATTTCCGAATTGAAGAACAAAGGATTAAAAATGACATAGATATAGAAGAAAATGGCATAGAACTTCATGAATATAACAATGAACTTTACAAAGAATTAAAAAAAGAACCATTGAGTGAAGGAGAAGAAATATATTCCGATGATGATCAAACTGAATATCTCAATGATGAAACCATTCAAGAAATTGTCCCTAGTACAGAAATAGTAGACCTTACTATAGGTGAAGATGAAGTTATAAAATGTCCTCACTGTGAAAAACACCTTCCAAAACGAATAATGTACTTCCATTTACAAATTCATACTTTCTTCTCCTGTAAGATCTGCCAAGCTTCATTTTCAAGTAAAACTAAATTTAGGCGTCACACGCACACCCATTTAAAATGTAAATTATGCGGCAAGGGTTTCAAATCAGAATACTATTTAAAAATGCATGAAGAAAGACATACAAAAATGCCCACTCTACAATGTGGTTATTGTGAAAAAAAATTCTGGCATAAAAGTAATTTAAAAATTCATGAATTATCGTTACATATTGAAGGTGCAAAAAAATTTTCTTGTACAATTTGTGACAAAAAATTCCTATACGCTACTCATTTAGAATTGCATATAAAAATGCATTCAAATGTTAAAAAAACCACCTGGTTTTGCGAATATTGCGGCAAGGTCTACCCCCGTAAAGGTAACTTGTACCAACACATGAAGATTCATACAGACGAGAAAAAACTAGAATGTGAAACCTGCGGAAAAAAATTCTTACTCAAGACTCATTTGAAGCAACATGTAGCAATCCATTCAGATATTAAAGACTACCAATGCCACATCTGCGAGAAAGGATTCAGGGATAATGCTTCGCTTCGAAGACACATAGAAACGCATAACAAAAAGAAGAAAGATAGAACGGTAACAGAAAATAAGACAATAAATGAAGAAAAAGAACCAGAAGATCTTAAGAAATTCAAAAGACGTACCAAAAAGAAGAAAAGCAAAAAGAAGCGAAAGAAGCAAAAGAGGGAAATAGAAGAAAACGACTCTATAGAAAACTGAAGCAATATTTACTACATATAATATTTATTTTTTATCTACAACAATAATTGAAATTGAAAATCGCACCAAATAAATTCATGTAAGTCAATATGACAATGTAAATATAATTTTGTATATATTTTTGTATATTGTTAATAAATTATTTTATTTTGTTACGTCTTTTTTTCATTTATTTAATTTTCAGAAGTTACTAATAGTGATGGAACTAATAGCAGTTCAAAAATTTTAAAAAATGGCGGTACATATTTTATAGGTTTATACAAAACTGGTTAAGAACCATTGGAGGGTATAAACAAGAAAAAAAGTTTTACATGGAATAAATGTAAATGTATAATAAATAAAACAATCTTCCTTTATTAAGAACTATAATAATATGTAATAAATAATAAAATCACAAATTAAAATAAAATAAATTTTATTACAGTTTGCTCGTAAATGACATTTTGTTACTCATTAATTGCGTTCAATTACACCCGATTTTACCTTGTATGTCATCTCTGATGGTAATTCTAAAACTTAAGTTTTGATTTTTCCGCATTTTAAATTTGTAATATCTCCATTTTCTTTCTGTACAGCTAAATCACGTGACAATCTACCTCTGCGAGTGGATTACTTGGGATCAGTAAATAAAGTAGAGGGGGCAAACTGATCCGGTTAAATGGAATGAAAAATAAGTGATCCGGATTGAAAAGTATAAATTAGATCAGATCCAAGTGGCAAATGGAATACGCCTATGTGCAACATTAAATTTTTATTCGTATTAATTATTCATTTAGCCGTTAAATACCATAGATTTATGTTTGTAATTGTATTTGTGGAGGATCTATAATTATTTTTAAAAGGTAATGCGCGTCCCATGATTGAAGCAGATGCAGTATATAAAGGTAAAATAAATAAATATCTTTTAGTCTTAAGTATATGAATAATTATTACTTAAAATGTAATTGAAAGTTAAAATTATGTTTCCAATTATTTATAATTAATGATTTATCTTCGAATCACACTGACGTCACAAGTGAGTTATGCGCTTGCGTAGAAGGAATGGTGAGACCTGACTTTTTTAACGTAGGATGTAATTTGAGGCCACCACGCGCTTCTCTGCTGCCATGGGAACCCAGCGCGCGCTGGTTAAGATAGATGATACGTTCTCCGCGAGCCACACTGACGTCATTTTTGTATAAAATTTCATTTTTTGAGAAATCTAGACATCTTTGGGTGAAATAAAATGTAGAATATCACTTTTGAGGGCAATCTTGATAAAATAAAAAAAATACGCTAAACTTCCCCATTGTAACTATTGTTTATAGTCAGATATTATGACTAATTTTAAAAAGGTACAAAGAAGAAACCACACCAAATATGGTGTAAATAACAGTTTTTTGCATACAGACATCCAAGATCTCAGAAGGATCGCCACATAATATTAATTTGTAAATAGCATCAAATGTTGAAAGTGAGATTTACAATGAATGACTGTTTTATTTTTTCTATAAATTCTCTGTCTGTCATATTAGGGCGAGCGAAACGAGCTGGTTAGCTTAGATTTTTTTTTAATTTTAATAAATTTTCACTACCATTCAGCAGATAATTTAATTTCTGCTCCTAAACCATCGTTTATCTCGTTCTCTATCCTAACGTTTTAATGCAAGATTTTTACTTAATACAAAACCAAATTTTAATCTTCGAAATATGCTGTTTGTTGTAGCTATAAATAGTTAACTGTGATAATTTTTATTTTCGGAGTTGGGGGACAAAAAAAAATTAATAGAATGGTTATGAATGAAGAAATGATTGCTAATTAGTATAAATGTAGAGTATGTGACGGGAATATGAAGTGCGAACGAAAGGATATTTCTCACGGATATATGTGGCGATGTATGAAGGATGGCCATGATGTGAGAAAGGGTTCATGGTTCGAGGAGATTAAGTTAAGCATGCTTGATATTTTGACTATGTCGTATATGTGGTGTATAAAAATTAGTACTGAGTGCATTATGAATGAATTGAGTGTGTCATCGAAAACTGTGGTTGATTGGAAGTATTTTTGTAGAGAGACATGTGTGTGAATGAGAGCGAGAAATTGGGTGCCGACGGTGTAATGGGGAAGTTTAGCGTATTATTTTAATATTTTTATTTTATCAAGATTGCTCTCAAAAGTGATATTCTACATTTTATTTCATTCAAAGATGCCTAGATTTCTCAAAAAATGAAATTTTATACAAAAATGACGTCAGTATGGCTCGCGGAGAACGTATCGTCTATCTTAACCAGCGTGCGCTGGGTGCCCATGGCAGTAGAGAAGCGTGTGGTGTAATGCCTCAAAATACAACCTACATTCAAAAAGTCAGATCTCACCATCCCTTCTGCGCAAGGGCAAAACTCATGTGTGACGTCAGTGTGGCTCGAAGATAAATCATTAATTATAAATAATTGGCAACATAATTTTAACTTTCAATTACATTTTAATTTATAATTATTCATATACTAAAAGATATTTCACATGTAATTTCAACCACGCTAAATTTCCCCATTGTGGAGATCGACGAGAGCAAGTTTGGTAAAAGAAAGTATCGAGGAAAGCGTGTAGAGGGTAAATGGGTGTTTGATGGAGTGGAACGTGAGACGAACAAATGTTTTATGCATGTTTTGAATGAAAGAAGTAAGAATGTGTTATTAAAAATAATAAAAGAGAAAATTAAACCGGGAACGACTGCTGGAAATCATATGTCTGCTTGAAAGATGAATGTTTCACCCTTTTGACGGTGAACCATTCGATTAAATTTCGTAACAGCGAAATAGGCGCTCATACAAATTCAATAGAAGGTACTTGGTCGGCTATTAAGAGAAGCTTGCTACGTAACCATTGTAAAGGGCAATTTGATAGTTATTTGTTTGAATACATGTGGCGCCGAAAACATACGATACCAACAATGGCGGCGCAATTTTTCGACGCCATTAAAAAAGTGTACACACCAGCAAACAGCGACTAAGTAAGTATAATAGCAACTTTTTATAGTTATATGTCTAGTATTTAGCAATATGTGCATCTCTAATTTATCTTTTCTTGTGGCAGATGTTTAACGGAGCAAATAAACAACGACGAAGTCAGGAATGAGTTCAAAGAGCCATCAGGATGACCAATGCAACAGCTATTATGTAAATACATTTTTTCGTATATTTGATAGCATATCTGACCTAAACCTAACCTAACCCAACCTGAACCTAACCTGACCTAAATCTAATCTAACCACATCTAATCTAACCTAACCTTACTTGATACTAAACTAAACCAAACCTAATCTATCCTAAACCTACCTGAACGTAAGCTAAACCCAAACTAACAACGTTGTACGACTTTTTGTGGAATAACATTAAAGAAAAAGTATCGAGTCAGTCAACCCTTTGCATGTTTTAATAATTTTTTATTGTGGCAGACAGCTATACAGAAATGCTGCGAGGAAGAGCTACTGCGAGACAGCGCGGAAGGCCAGACACAATCTCAATAATAATAATAATAATGACAGGTTAAAATAACAAGTTCAATAAAATAAATTCTTATGCCGGGTCAATTTATTTTAGTTTCCTAGTAAATTTATTTTAAATAAACAAATTCGAACATATTTTATTAATGACACAAATTATATTGCTATCAAAATTTCGATTGTCAATTGATATTGCATATTATTAAATTTCGCTTTATCATATCGTGCATAGTGTAAAAAACGTAGCTCAATAGTTATTTGTGTACCAAGGCCGCGAAATCGCTCTTTAGCGTTCCGCGAGAAAAATTGTCGCCGAGGTTGCTTGCGGCCGAGGCAAGACAATTTCAAGGACGCTAAAGAATTTCGCGGACAAGGTGTACACAATATTTTTTGTGCAACCGTAAAATGTAGATATATAATTTTCAAATTTTATTAATTTTAAACAGTTTCATTGTAAATTGAAAATTAGCTCTATGGGATACTGTATTCCAACGAACAGAAGATGAAAATAACCAAATTAGGACGCTTTTTGGGTGGCAATATGCAAGAAAAATTAATTAATTTTCACATAAATTGCAAAATAGTAGTAAAATAGTGTAAACGAAAAATGAATATATTATAAAACTAGAAAAATATGAATACTGAAAAATAAGTTATCATAAAATTAAAAAAAAATTATACAACATGAAACAAAATTAGTATGAACTTCATGGCCACAGCAAAAATAAGAATTAGATTTATTACATTCTACCCTTGCTATATGAAACACAATGTTTAGTTATAAAATTTGAAAATTATGTTACAACCGATAGCAGTTCTTAGTTGAAGTTACGTAACAGTTAAATTTATCCCATTCAACAGTTATAAGAATAATTGGTAAGTCCACCCGTTTCTAATCTATAATCCCGATAATTCTAAGAAAACTTGAACGAAATTGAAATGGCTATAAATTCTCAGAAATTTTATGGTAAGTAACTATTTGTTATTATTATTGCTGAAAATATAGATAAAGAAATATGTATATACCCATTTTGTTAATAAATTATAATATTTTTAATAACATTATTTCAAAATTAAACAATCACAAATTTAAATTAATTTCTTAAAATAACTTTGTATATTTAATGATACTGCTAAACTGCTAAACACTGGCTGGAAGCTTCTGCGCTGGGGGATGCAAGCAAGCAAATCAAAATAATTCGGGTGTTGTCATACCTGCACCGTTATGGAGACATATGCCCTTTTCGGTGGATGGGGATGCAGAAAACTGCATTGGCATATAACATGAAATGAATTGTCTTTCGGACTATACACAGGGTTCAATGTCATAAATAATCTCCGCCTACTGCTCATTTCCCTTACACCTGACCCTTCCCGCAAAATTTAGATAATAAGGTGAGGATTGCCCTTAAAGAAAAAATATTTTAAAAATATTGGTTTTTAATACTTTGAGTACAAGGCAAAGCCGAGGCTACAAATCAGATGAGGCCCAAAAAGAACTTTTAGCCCAGGTGCACACAACATTTTTTAGGCGATTACAACAAGAAATTATGAATTTTCATTCAAAATCAATTTTTGACATCTATCAAAATTTACTTTACGGCCGCATTTTTTTACTGTCGCTATTTTTACTCGCAAATTCATTATTTGTGTATCAAGGTTTTAAAAGTAATATTTTTTGGCCGAATCCGAATTTGCAGCCGATGCTACAAATCAGATGAGGCCCAAAAAAAACTTTTAGCCGAGGTGCACACAACATTTTTTAGGCGATTACAACATGAAATTATGAATTTTCATTCAAAATCAATTTTTGACATCCGTCAAAATTTACTTTACGGCCGCATTTACCTTATGGCCGCATTTACTTTACGACCGCATTTACTTTACGGCCGCTATTTTTACTCGCAAATTCATTACTTTTTCATTAATATTTGTAAAGGAATAGTTAAAATTTTACTTACAATAGTTATTATATTCTAAAATAATTAATCACATTAATATGAACTATGTAAATCAATAATGAACAATCAAGCGGCCAAAAATTTTGGACTTTGACAGATGTCAAATAAAAATTGATACTTTAAGGTTGCCAGCAGATACGAAAAACAACAGCCACTTTGACGTCATTTTTGTATAAAATTTCATTTTTTGAGAAATTTAGGCATCTTTGGGTGAAATAAAATGTAGAATATCACTTTTGAGGACAATCGTAATAAAATAAAAAAATTAAAAAAATACGCTAAACTTCCCCATTGTCCGACTCGCTTCGCTCATCGTGCAAACTTCCATGCTCGCCACACAAAGTATCACTTTTACTCTTGATAACACAATATACTATTTTACGATTAAATAATTATTTTTGTATTAAAAGCGTGAATAAGTCGTTTTTAGTACCTACGTATACGAATGTTACTTCAACGTACTAAAAACACAGTTAAGCAGTTCACGCTTGAAATACAAACAATATATTTTCTACAACAATTTGTCCAAAAATTATAATTAAAATGAAGAAAAAACAATAAAATTATGCTGATAACTTACGAAAATATTATAGTTACTTTTACAACTAAAGAAAAATTAAAGTTGTTTATAAATATTGAAATGTTAATTATAATCGTGAAAAAAAGTTTTAATCTACAACTATTGAAATATGGGTATAGGCCGTACAGCGAGAACTGGCGGGTGAATTACCTTTGCGCAGACACACAAATTCGTCGTGGGAGGGGTTATTGAGCCCCTCTTCACCGCTCTTCATTTATTGCTACCCTAGTATGATTTACGATTCTTATTTGTGAAGAGTACAAACAACGTAGAAAATTTTGCTAGGAAACATTTTGGTGTTGCATAATCCTATGTTGCTTGTAAACTACAAAATATCTTTTACTTAGGTTATCTATAATCGGTAAGTATTAATATTATGTTTTGACACTGCATATTTGTAATAACTGAACGACCGCTGGTTTCCAAACTTGTATCTCATACTGTACCTCCGATTCCTAAATACCGCCTAGTTAAATCTACTTGCGCGGCTCCGCCCGGCCAGCCGCCAGTTCTCGCTGTACGGCCTATACATTTGTGACGAATTGCTCGTCACAAGGATACGTACCTGCCTTCCTCAGTGCTCCACACAGTCACGAACACCTGACTCCACGTGGTCTTGAAATTCTGCTACGTGCCATGTGCTTCTGCCAAAGTATTTTTCGGCGGCTCTTTGGCAATTCGGCAGACTGCTGGAGATGTCGTACAGTCTCCTGATGGTTTTCGTAGCGGTCGGCGGCTACTGGTCCGGACGGCGGGTTCGCTTTAACCCGATATGCGGTTCGGACCACGTGGAGTCAGGTGTTCGTGACTGTGTGGAGCACTGAGGAAGGCAGGTACGTGTCCTTGTGACGAGCACTTCGTCATACAGTATACCTGTGATACTACATATAATATACTACTCATATTACACAAGTGTAATATGAAATGTTATATTACACGCAGGGCATGTAACCGAAAAAAATACTGGTTAACGGTTAACCCTTATAGAGAACGTTATAATAATAACGGTTTTAGTTCGAAAACCGGTTTTTGAAAATTGGAAACCGGTTTAAACCGGTTAATATATCGGTTAAAAAAATAATTAAAATTAATTAAAACAAATTAATTATAAAAATTTGATTAAAAAAAATTACAAAATAATTAATTAAAAAAATTCGAAAAAAATACCATCTAAGAAAAATATAACAATTAAAAAAAAAATAATATCTTTAGAAAAACGCAGGTCACTTTTCAATTTTAAACTTGCCTGTGTTGACACAGGCCGTATTTATTTGGGACTTTTTAAGTAACCTTAACGGCCAAAGAGACTACCTACATTTATGACTCTCCAATAAAATGGAAATTGTAAAAACTGTCATGACTCATGTTCAAATACAAGTAGAAAACACAGATATAAAAAAATATTAAAATTTTTCTCGCTAAATGAAAAATAAAGGTTAATGTTCGCTAAAACCGGTTTATTTTTTTTTTTGGTTAACGGTTACCGGTATTTTCGGCCTAAAAAATATCGGTTAAAATTACGGTTAAAGTTCGCAATTTTCGTTAAAAATATCGGTTACCGGTTTTTATTAACCGGTTTTTTTAACCGGTTACATGCCCTGATTACACGCTACACTTTTCTGTAATAAATAGAGTATATAATTTAACACATAACATTATAATAATCTGTTAATTTATTAGTAATATATTTTTTATTATAAATATCAATATAAATGATTATAAAAGTATAATAAATACAATTTGAATAGTTATTTTGACATGTAAGTGCTACTGTGGCGCCATCTGTTAAGTTATATATGAACTACTCACACCTAACTGAATATTTAACAAATATCAGATTTTTTATATGCCTGTTAGTTGTAGATAAAGTTGCACTCGGATGATTAAATATACTCGGTACCGCTCGTATTTTTAATTACATCCTCGTGTAATATAGCCTACATATTATGCTTGTTAAATAATATACTATTATCCTACACATATTGAAAATAAGATTTTTAGGCGGCTGGTACATAAATTGTTGTTTTTCGTATCTGCTAGCAACCTTAAAGTATCAATTTTTATTTGACATATCAATGTCAAAATTTTTGGCCGCTTGTTTGTTCATTATTGATTTACATAGTTCATATTAATGTGATTAATTATTTTAGAATATAATAACAAATGTAAGTAAAATTTTAACTATTCCTTTTCAATTATTAATGAAAAAGTAATGAATTTGCGAGTAAAAATAGCGGCCGTAAAGTAAATGCGGCCGTATGGTAAATGCGGCCGTAAAGTAGATTTTGACATGTCAAAAATTGATTTTGAATGAAAATTCATAATTTCTTGTTGTAATCGCCTAAAAAATGTTGTGTGCACCTCGGCTAAAAGTTCTTTTTGGGCCTCATCTGATTTGTAGCCTCGGCTGCAAACTTCGGATTCGGCCAAAAAAGATTACTTTTAGAACCTTGATACACAAATAACTACTTTCTGCGTGTGCGTGCGCTAGAAAGTAGACATTTGCCGGTCTAGACCTACAAAATCTCACTATTCCCTAGGGAAGAAAAAAACAGTTCGTATGTAACTAACAGATGGCGTCTAATGCGTTAGAAATAACTACTAGAATAAAATATATCAACGTTTTTTTTTAAATATTTTCACTTTAGATAATTTTGATACTTAGATACATTTAGATTTCACGTATTTTTATTATATTTCTTAAATAATAGGATAAAATTGTGAACTTTGTTTATATGTCAAAATAAAATGCTTGTTTTTTGTTCTAATGTTGATAGGTAATCAATTTCACAAATTGCATTCAGGTTAAGTTAAATGTCAAATTTTTCAGTGTTCGTAAGATGTTTGTATTATTTTATTATTGTTATTTTGTTGTGTAGGATAAAAAATAGTGTGTGCTACATGGCAGTAAAGTTTTGTAGTCCTCAAGAAGTATCCAGCCTCGACTGCGTCTCGGCCGTATACATGTCTTTCGAACCAGAAAAGAGCAACTTTCCTGCTTAGCAGCACTAATAACTATTTCAAAAACAGTGAAATAGTATATTACGTACCGTGAACTGTAAGTGACAGTTTTTAGGTCGAGAATGTTGTTTGGGAAGTCGAGACCCGAAGGGTCGAGATTTCCTAAACATTCGAGACTTCAAATATCAATTACAGTTCAAGGTTAGTAAGCTATTTTTTGCAATACCTACAAAAATAATAGAAAAAGAAAAATAGGTTTCAAAATTAACGTCTGTCAGATTGATGTCAAAAATAAAAGTTGAATTGCAATTGAGAGGAAGAGTGCCATGAATGTTTATGATGATATGGAAACTAAATACTTACCATGCACCATGAATTGTAAGTAACACACTTACTGTCCACCGTGCA
The DNA here is from genome assembly GCA_035578165.1 of Stenolophus ochropezus. NCBI lineage: Eukaryota > Metazoa > Arthropoda > Insecta > Coleoptera > Carabidae > Stenolophus > Stenolophus ochropezus. Next base: position 36,652,944 of record JAQOWZ010000001.1, on the reverse strand, counting down.
CGGGAAGTGTTTACTATAACCATGGAAACCAAATCTGCAATAAAAGTTCCACTTACTGTGTTTAAATTTTGTTATTAATGGGTAACTTACTGTGCAGGTATTGCAAAAAAAAATTTGCGTGAATGAATTAAAAACTTAACACATGAAAAAATGATATTCTTTACACCTAAAAATTAATGCATTAATGTCAAAATTTTTGACTTATATTGGAAATTATTATAATTTATAATAACATACACATTTATTTATTTATTAACATTGCCCTACAAGTTAAATTGGAGAAAAATATCAAAATTGTATGTTATAAATTTTTTGTTTTAAGAAGAATGTGTAATTTAAATAATTTTCTGTTTAAAAATACTGATATATACGTCTTCAGTCAACAAGTCTATGTCTCTAATTTACCGAAAAAAATACTTTAAATAGTCTTTAAACATTTCAATAAAGCAGTACATTTATGTCTAATATTTAATTTATTTTTGCGATTCTATTATATATTTTAAAATATATTAGATATACGCGGGTACATCTCAATTTGAAAAATTCATCTTAATTACATATTATTTTGTTCTGGTTTTTAAATAAAAAGAAAAATGATTAGCATACATTTTATCATATATTAATGCTTAGACACTGAGAATATTCTTTAATTTATATCATACCTCCACATTATCATATTCTTATAATTCAATATTCATTCGTATATTGAGTGCAACGAATGCTTTACACATTCGTCGTATAATACAGAATCATTTAATTTTTCAATTTACAGAAAAGATAAGTCGTAAGTCATAAGAATGGTTAATTCAAATAAGTTTCTACTTAAAAATACTGAATTGTAGCATTGTAGGTCTTTACTTAACAAGTCTATGTCCAGGGCCGATTCTGGCTTACGTGCAGAGCGTGCCCCTGCACGTGGGCGGCCAAAATTTGGGGCGGCCAAAAATATTTTTTTTCTTGTTCACACAATAAATAATAAATAAAATTAAAAAAATAATAAAAATTATTTTTCAATAATTTAAGGTTTAACAACGCAATAAGTAACAATGGTCTGTTGTATTATTTTTAATTTAAATTTACGACACGTGTGTCAAGCTAAGCGCACATTATTTTTGTGCATGACAGAGAAAAGCGAGAAGCTTCACATCCTTTAAAACTGTAATTTTTTAAAAAATAAGTATTTTTACCTTAAATAAATGAAAAAAAATTCTTGCGGCGCAATTTCATTTGTTCTTTCATCTGCATTTGAGGGGCGCCAAAAATGTTACTTGCACGAGGGCGGCCGATAGTACAGAATCGGGCCTGTCTATGTCTCTAATATGTCGAATAAATGCTTCAGATAGCCATTAAACAATAAAATAAAGTAGTACATATAAATCTGATAATTAATCTTTTTTTTTTCTCGATTCTAATACAAATTTGTTAAATATATGAGATATAGGCGGATGCATCTCAATTTGAAAAATTAATATCTAAATTTATTGCATTTTAATTTTTTTTCTGGTTTTTGAATAAAAAAAAATGCGTAACATGTATTTTACCATACCAATAGACACCGAGAATGTTAATGTAACTTGGCACATTACGCCGGCACCGGTGATTTTACCGGCCGGCGACAGGCTTGTTTCATTTGGACCGGCTAAAAAACCGTCATTGCAGTTCTATAACACATAAGTGTATGGAGGTTTGCATACTGTTGGCAATTTCTCCGGGTATAGACATGCAGTATCGTAGTATTTCATACTTAGATTACTTTCACGCTGTGTACCAACAAACATAATTCTTGATAAAATTAATACGGCACGGACATTCGTTGACCAGCTGCCGGCAAAGTGTACAAGGTTTAACCGATTGTTTTATCGGCCGGCAAAGCGAACGGATGGTAGAAATATCGGTAGTGTACAAGAGGCCGAAGAACCATGTGCGGTCGAAATCGAAACCGGTCGGAGCTGAAACAAAGTCTTCGAAAAACGGCTGAATTCCAGTACTTTATTACCTCTCCCATATAATTTTGCAACAAATAAACACATTTTTATTATAATTTGTATTTTTTTCTTTTATAAAAATCAATGATAACAATCTCACGAAATATATTTTGACATTTTTTATTACTCGTATTCAATTTATTAAAATGAGATGGCAGGACAAAATCATCATCATAATTTTATAAAAAAACAATTGTTTCCATGGCTAACTGGGGTAAGTAACGAATAAAAAAAATCTACATTTTTTCAAACGTAAATACCTCGTTTGTATAAAAAATTGTACATAAACAACATTATCTTATTAAAACGAGAAAAACAACTTTTTGCAATAAAGAATAAAAATGTATGATTTTATTTAATTAATTTAATATGAAATATTTATTGAGGTAGGATTTTTATTACTTAAAGCACTGATAATTACACGATTAATAAACGGGAATGTGTTGTCCCCAGCAGATATTTTTATTTGAGAACGTTGTACAATGTAAAATATACATCACAAGCAATTTTTGGAACCTCTGATCGTTCTCGACCTTCTCCGACGATTGCTACACTACTGACCACATTGCATTGTAAACATGCAGATAAAAACGTACCGTATATGTGTTTAACGTTATAAAACGTACACCTGCGTTTACATCTGCTATAACATAAGAAGGCAAACTTTTCTTCAAGTTAGTGCCATGTGTGACTTAAGTTCATACTGTTATTTGTGCTTTCATCAAGACGAAAATTTAGTTGTGGTGTTTGGTTGTCAAAATAATTATGCCATTGGGATTAAACTTAAATATATACTGCCAGAATTGGTAAGTTTTAAAACACTACTGCACGGTGTATTCAACTATAAATTATTATTATTTATTTTAAAAGTAATATATATTTTAAAAATTTAATGTCCTACACTAAAATAATCTGTGGTGTACTTTCCACACCAGTTAGTTATGCAAACTGTAGCCAACTCTCAATATAACATCATTAAATCATTACGAAATTTGGGACAAATTAGCACACCCAATAATTGGTATAAGAGGGTAATCATTTTTAATATTTTGAAAATTAACATACGTACATATTTTATTAGTTTATAAACAAAAAACCCACATCCCTTATTTCATATTTACAACAATATGTATAACAAATTATGTTTCGTTTTGTAAAAAGTAGAAAAGATAAGAGATAATGAACCACGTTGTTTATCATCATGTCACTATATGGTATAGAATTTCTAAAAACATCGTCTAAAATGTTTTTGAGACGCGTAATCTGTCCGTCCTAACCAGTGCTTTCAAAACTGTTTCAATTGGTTCCCTTATTTTCCGCAATATTACAAATTCACAGGGACTCAAATATGGAGTGGAGAGTTCATTACTTACAATTTTAATTGATAAAAAAATAAACTAAAATATTGCAACTATCAAAATATTTTACTCTTTCAAATAAAATAAATCTGTTTTTTTTATTCTAATCAATTTATGTTTTTTTATTTTATTATACTTTACAGAATGTATAATTCTTTATATATTTTTTAAATAAATATTGTGCAATACTTCTAATTATAATGTGATTTTGTACATACCTGTTTGTTATAACAAAAAATATAGTTATTTTTTCTACAAATGTTTTGCATCTATCTATATTTTTTTTGCAAATATGTCTATTTTCCGGAGTTGATACACGTCATTAATTTCTGCTGCAAGAATAATTACACTTTTATGTTGCATCTTTGTCGTACACGCATGGCATAGATAAGAAATTTATTCGCTATCTCATTACCGTAACTGGTGCAGAGGAATACATTTACTATCTGCGTCTCATCATCATCATCATCTTAGCTCTATGGCCCATGTAGAGCCTTGACTTCCTCCACAACACCTCTCCACTTCTGTCTATCTCTGGCTTTTTGGTGCCAATTTGTTATTTTTAATTCCTTCAGATCTTGTAATATATTGTCTTCCCACCTTAATCGAGGCCTGCCTCGTTTTCTTGTTCCTTGCGGGGCCAATTTAAATGATTTTTTTGTTATTCTATTTTCTGGCATTCGATATAAATGTCCCAGCCATCTAATTCTATGCCTTTTTATCCAGCCTACGATATCTTGGTCTTCATACATTTCTACTAGTTCGTGGTTCATTCGTGATCTCCACAGATTTGTTGTTTCATCATAAACGGGTCCGTATATTTTCCGCAATACTTTACGTTCGAATTTCATTAAAGATTCTTCATTTTTCTTTGTCACCGACCATGTCTCACACCCATACGTAACTATAGGTCTTACGTTAGTTTTATATAGGTGAATTTTTGTTCCCCTGGACACTAATCTCGATTTGAAGATATTATTTAATGCAAAGAGACTTCTGTTACCAGCTGATATTCGATTGGTAATTTCTACAGATACATTATTATTGTAGGTAATAGTGGCGCCCAAGTATTTGAACTCATTTATGCGCTCTATGCTTTTGTTACCAATAATGAAAGCCGTTCCTTCTGTTTGCGGCTCATTTGATTCTTGCATTAGTTTTGTTTTGTGAGTATTTATTTCTAATCCAGTATTAGCTCCGGCTACTTCTATGGCATTAAAGGCATCTTCCAGATCTTTTTCCCGTCTTGATAAAATAGCTAAATCGTCCGCATATGCGAGTATTTGCAGACTTCTGTTGTAAATTGTACCAGTAGTATTAATTTGCCTCTTCCTTATTAAATTTTCTAAAACTAGGTTAAAGAGTAATGGGGATATAACATCTCCTTGCTTAACGCCTCTTTTTACGATGAATTCATCCGAGAGGTCATTTCCTATCCTGCATTTGCATTTACTATCTTCAATGCATATTTTGATAAGTCTTATGAGCTTTTTTGGTATATTAAAGTTTAGAAGTGTTTCCCATATTGACGCATGCTTTATACTATCGTATGCTTGTTGATAGTCTATATATAACTGGTATATATTGATATTACGTTCCCAGCACTTTTCTAAAATTTGGCGCAGACAAAATATATGATCAATTATGGAGCGTCCTGCACGAAATCCGGCTTGATATTCTCCTATGATCTTTTCTGTTAAGGGTGTCAGTCGTCTGTTAATAATGCTAGACAATATTTTATAGGATATATTTAAAAGACATATAGCTCTATAGTTTACACAGTTCATTTTATCCCCTTTTTTATAGATGGGGCATATAATTCCAAGTTTCCATTCCACAGGAATCGTTTCGTGTTGCCAAATGTCGGTAATTAAATTGTGATACATTGACCAGAGGTCTTGACCACCTGCTTTGATTAGTTCTGCCGGGATTTCGTCTGAACCTGGTGCTTTGTTAGATTTTAGATTTCTTATTGCCTCTTCTACTTCAGCTAGAGATGGGTCTTCAGTTGTTTCCTGATCGTTCTCATGGTAATTTGTGTTTAGTTCTTCCAAGTTTATTTCTTCTTCTTCTGAAGAGTTTGATACTACATTCCCATTAAAGATCTCTTCAAAATGTTCTGCCCATCTGTTAATTATGTTTTGCTTGTCATATATAATTTTTCCTTCTTTATTTCTACATAAATTACTTCGCGGTTGGTATCCTTTTTGGAATTCTTTGACAGTCTTATACATGTTTCTAATATCATTTTTCCTGTGGTCTTCTTGAAGTTGAAGCAATTTTGTTTGGATTGCTTCTCTCTTTTTTCTACGTAGTATTTTACTTGTTCTATTTCGCTCTTCTTTAAACTTATCAAATTTGCTACGAGTTTTAACTTGCATAGCTTCTATTCTTGCATTTCGTCTTCTTGTTACTGCTTCTTCACATTCTTGATCAAACCATGAGTTAGAATTTCTTTTATCTTGTTCCCCAATGCTGTCATTGGCGGCTTTTGTAATTGCTTCTTTTATTTTATCCATTTTGTATTTATTTCTAGCTCTATTTCGTTTATATTTTGTAGATTATTAGAAAGTTCATTTTGATATTTAGTTAGTTGTTCTTCTTTTTTAAGGTTTTCTAATTTCCATTTCTTTCTTTTCTCGCCCTTCTTTTCAAAACTATCTGCGTCTAACCAACGACAAAAATGAAATAAAAACAGTAGTGTAACCGTTGTAAGGGTTAAGGGATATTATAAAATATTTAAAAATGGAATATGCCATTTATTAAGGTGATATTTACTTGGAGAATTTGTGCTTCATTTTGGGTCGGTAGTTTCGTTAATTTAATCTACAACTCTGTTTGTATGTTTCATCCATTATTATATTTCTATATAATACTGTCAGTTTTGATATTTATTTACTTCGGAAATCACACGATTTCACCCGACAAGATGATGTAGTCAATTTCTCTTTCCCCAACTATTTGAATCATACGGTTACGATCAGTGATTTTATACTTATCTACGAGTAGATATCAATATGCAATATACGTCCTATAGAATGTAGTGTTTCCAACATGTGAAACATACGTTTTTGCGCTATCTCTTTCTACATATACATATATTCATATACCTATTAGTACTAATAGGTATATGCATATATTAGTATCTTGTTGACTCTCTCTTGCTATCACTAGTTAATATCTGGGAGAGCCACATCCTAGAGATGGCAGCACTAATGACCCACACACTTTGTATTTTACATAAGTGCTACTGTTATTTTAATACTTTATTTTGAGGATATTTTGTTATTTTTTAATTAAATTCAAATTTGTTTATCACAATGTCAGATATATATATATATATATATATATATATATATATATATATACATTCTATTGCCGAAGGAGAAGCAGATTATAAAGAGAAAATCTCGGGGAAAATAAGATTAAAAATTGAGGTTATCTGCTTGTTAACTACTTATTTAGTTACTTATTTTTAGCTGGACATATTATTTTCTACGATTACCAGGCATATAAACGTAATAATCTAGAAATAATTGGGCTGTGTATTCAAATATCTAATTTGAATCAGTTGTCACTTCGCAGAGGGGGTAGTGCAAGCAATCTTGCTTCTTTATTATATTTATTTATTTTTTATATAAATACTCCATATAAAATAAAAAAAATATATTTCATAATACCTTATAAATTCTTCAACTTTTTAATGTCACAGATTTTATTCGATAGGTACATAAATATAAAAATGTACATCATGTTCTTTGTTTTGCATGTCTTCCTCCTGCTGTGACTCAATTTCTGGTATTTTTATCGTTTCTTCTTCTCTATCTTTCCTATAAACCGAGCTATAAACTATATATATCGAATTTTCTTTGCGGTAACTTTTGGCTTTCTTTTAGTGACTACAAAAACTATTTAATAATGTTTTGAAGCATAAATTGTTATAAATACTTATTTGGAATAAAATCGCTATGTAAAAAATATTGTGTGTAAATGTTCATGAACGGTAATTGTGTCCTTTGCGAATTTTAACTCGATTTGCACTATTTTTTTAATATTTCTCTTTTTGGGAAATAATGAACGGATATGTCAACACTTGCAGACACATGCAGAACAATATCTCTTCGACTTGCTGGTCATTTTTTGTTTTTGTTTACTGATAATCCTGTATGACAGAATTTAAATTTAGATCATTTTTTCAAAGTTATGTCAAAAGGTGATTACTAGTGAGATAACATCATTGGTATTTTTATACTTCGGACAAAGACTGAACTTCAAAATGTCGTTGCTATGACGACAACAAACATTTTAGTAGTGTTGATATCTAAATAAGTACAAAATCACTGATTACGGTTGATGACGTGAATTTCAATTCCAGGAAATAGACTATTATACTGTTTTATACTTATAATAATAATTTGTTTTATAATGTGAGTATTTTTTAACGTGACACATGGGATTTTCTATATATCCATGGTTACGACTTGACATTTTTTATGTATTTCCCGTCTCATTTAAAATGAAACAGAGAACGGATTTGACAGAAGTACCTACTATATATAAATATTGGAAGAAATTACAAAATAACGAACAAATAAAGCAACTAACAGACATGTAAACATAATAATGAATAATTAAACAATAATAACAACAAATTTTCAAAAATCCCCCAATGAAAAGCTAAGCAATGGCCCAATTTGCTATAAAACTCTTGAACAACATTCGATATCTATTTAGCAATGTAATATTTTGAGAAATATTTTAAATTTGAGCTTTTAATTGATCTAAATTTTTAGATTGTGTTCCGTGTAAACTATTGGTTTTAAAAATCCTCAATAACAAAAATCTAGTGGTATAAGATCGGGTGACTTAGCAGGCCATTCTACAATTCTGCCATTTCCTCTAAGGTTATTATGGTTCTTAGTATTTTTGCTGTGCTTAGCATATGCCTGTTAGGAAATGATGTGCGCTACATGACGATATTTGTCTCAAATTTAGATTAAAATCTGCATAAAACCATTGTATTTCCAGTTCGAAAAAAAAATATAATTCGGAACACAAATGTCAAATTTATACCTTGTTTCATTTTAAATGGGACAGAAATTTTTATTTGTATTACTAGTTCAAAAACTAAACTTGTGCGAGAGCGAGCTTATTTTGACAGGAATTTTTGGAATTTCCCAAACCCATTTAAGAAAAAGATTTACAGTATTTATTTTTAGGATTTTAGGCATAGATATCACAGAATAGTTACACACAGAAGCGACACTCCGTATCGGTACCTTTCATGTTCCCCTAGTCAGTTCTATGACCTTGAAGCATTGTGTAGACCTTTAAATTTGTGCTCTTCCCCTATCTCTCTCTCAGATGTGAGAAAACTTTCCGATTTTAAACAATGGGCCCTTTAAATTTGTGCACATTCTCCATCTCTCTCTAATTTTCGCTTCTTTGTCTTACTGTCGCTTCTGTATAAACCTATTCTGTGAAGATATGCCAAAAGTTCTATAAACAATACATAAAGCATTTCTTGGAACTACCATCATTTGCTCAATAATTCTCCTGATTAGGTTTATGTGTTCCATGCAAGATCTTTCTTCTCAAAATATTTTTGTTCTCTATTTTGTTTAAGTTCTATATGTTCCTTTATTCTAGCGTTCAAAATTTTTGTATTTTGCTGGAGTTACTGAGCAAGATTTTTTCTCTCCAGTTGTTATACTGTCTAAAGCCACCCTTTCTTGGCACTTAACTCGAGCTTTAACTGGCCTGTTTTTCACGTATTTCTTCGAAAATAAATTACTACTATTGATATTGATAAATATTTATATGAAATTACTGATTATAATATGAATAATAAATCAAAAAATAGTACCTAATTTTAATTAACGTTTTATATTTCCAATAAAATAATAATAAAAATTTTGACAGAATTTAATGCTAAAATACTTAAGTTGGTAGCCTTATATTTTGCCGGTAAACAGAGATTCTGGACGATTTTGAGTTCTATAATACTAGTCATAATGGGACAGAGGCGTGAAAAATACATCAATCAATCAAATGTCAAGTCGTAACCATGGATGTAACAAATTTCATACTCACGGTATTTAGGCTAATAAAATTGCATAAAATGGGACCAAGCACCTTCTCTCAAAAAAATAAAATTATAATAAAATTGGTTTTTATTTATAATAGTTGTATCTGAGATAATGAAATTAGGCTAGACCCCTTTTTTAAAAAATAAAAAATATTTCTGCGGTGCTCAGTGACCTGTTTTTTCAGTTATACATTAAGGTTACCTGAGTTATAATATACACAATGTAACTTAACCTTAAATTATTACTTTAATTATTTCATTGTTTTTTTCCGTAGCTTTTATTTTTAAACGAAGTGCAAATATCACTTTGCAAAAAATGTATTCAATCCGTTTCTTCATTTTACGCCTTTAAGAAAAAATGTATGGACACTAATGCCAAGTTTTTATTTCGAATTAACGATCAAAGAAAATTTATAAATAATAAGGAAAATGATACCGATATAAGACAAAAAAGAAAAATAGTTGTACAAGAAGATCAAAATACATCTAGTTCTAAAAAAGGAAGAAAACTGTCTACAGAAACTATAACTGAAATAAAAACTGAACCAGCAGTTAATAATTTATGTTTAATAAAAACCGAACCAGAAATACATCAAGATTATGGTAGATTTATAGATGATAATAATGATCAAGTAATACAAACAAACAGTCTTCTATCCATCCTTCCCAGTACCTCTTCCCAAATGTACACTTCTCAAAACGATCCAAAAAATATGATTAAAATTGAAAACAGAGAAATACCAAATATTCAATGTGAAAATGAGCAATCAAATAATGTAAATATACATTTAGGATATAGTAAAACAAATAATCGAAGAGACAGTTGTAAATCTGAAATTATTGAAATTGGTGATGCACCAATAATTTCAGTTGAAACCTCTAAAAATGTTAAGAATATTTATTCAGCGCCCAACAGTGAACTGAGTCAAGAAAATTCAAATTCTGAAATTTCCACAGAAATAAAAATCGAAGAACCAGAAATATTTTCATTATTTCAAAATTTTAATATAAATAATTCTTTGACAAATATATCAATTGTAAAAGAAAATATTAAAGTTGAAGAACCAACAATATCTGTGGATATATCCCAAAATTTAAAAAAATATATAAACTTTACTACTACTACATTTGAAACACCAAATAACGATGAAGAAAATCAACAACGAAATACTGATGAAACCATATTAAATTTAAAAAAAAATATTGATAATTCATTAATTACTCAATCAAATAATAAAGAAAATAAGCAAAATGAAAAGAATTCCGTAACCCAAGAACTTATAAAAAAAGAAATAAAAATCGAACCACCACTAATTCATGTTGAAACTTCTAACAATCTTCCAAAATTTATTGATTCTATTTTAATTGATGATTCATCAGATGAAGAACAAGATCATCAAAATAGTAGATGTATTAAAGAAAATTTATCAAATGTATCTCTAAAATCGATAAAAAAAGAAGATAAACCCGAAGAACCGATAATCCATGTTGAAATCTCGAATAATCTTAATAATTTTGTTAATTCTAACAATACTTTAATTAATTTATCAAATAATGAAGAAGAGAATTTTCAAAATGGTCGATTTATTGAAGAATCCTTTACAGATTCTTCTCTACAACCTATAAAAAAAGAAATTAAAATCGAACCAACAGTTTATGTACAAACTTCTAAAAATCTAATAAATTCTAATATTATTTCAATTGATGCATCAACTGATGAAGAAAATGGTCAATTTATTGAAGAAAATGTAATAAATATTTTTCCACGACCTATAAAAAAAGAAATCAAAATAGAACCAACAATGTTTGTAGAAACTTCTAAAAATCTAATAAATTCTAATATTATTTCAATTGATGCATCAACTGATGAAGAAAATGGTCAATTTATTGAAGAAAATGTAATAAATATTTTTCCACGACCTATAAAAAAAGAAATTAAAATAGAACCAACAATGTTTGTAGAAACTTCTAAAAATCATATAAATTCTGATATTATTTCAATTGATATATCAAGTGATGAAGAAATGGATCAAGAAAATGGTCAAATTACTGAAGAAAGTGTAACGAATATTTTGCCACGACCTATAAAACAAGAAATTAAAATCGAACCAACAATTCATATAGAAACTTCTAAAATTCTTATGAAGACTAATATTATTTCAATTAATGCATCAACTGATGAAGAAATGGTTCAAGAAAATGGCCAATTTATTGAACAAAATGATACGAATATTTTTCCACGAGCTATAAACAAAGAAACTAAAATCGAACCAACAATTCATATAGAAACTTCTAAAAATCTTATGAAGACTAATATTATTTCAATTAATGCATCAACTGATGAAGAAATGGTTCAAGAAAATGGCCAATTTATTGAACAAAATGAAACGAATATTTTTCCACGATCTATAAACAAAGAAACTAAAATCGAACCAACAATTCATATAGAAACTTCTAAAAATCTTATGAAGTCAAATATTTTTTCAGTTAATGCATCAACTAATGAAAAACAAGATCAACAAAATGATCGAAATATTAAAAAAAAAACTCCCAATGTTTCATCACAAATAGAAGAAATTAATTTCAAACGTCCAACAATTTCTAGTGAAACATCGAAAAATCTTAATAATTTTGGTGATAGTAATTTATCAGTTATAACAGCTAATGAAGAACAAAATCGGCAAAGTGGTCAATTTATTGAAAGAAACCTATCAACTTTATCTTCACGAATTGTCCAACAAAATATAATGGAACAACCAATAACACCTCTCAATACATTAGAAAATTTAAATAACTTTATTGATCTGTCTACTAACATAGATCAACAATATACATATCGAATTGATGATACTTTAGAAGATATACCAAATACAGATGAATTTATTTCAGTTGATGAATATTCCAAAATTTTAAAAAATAAAACAAAAAGTAAATCTTTGGATTTAAAATTAAATAAAATGGAAACTAGAAAAAATGATATTGAACCAATTATTTCAAATTATGATAATGATTCTGTAGTAGTGAATTTTCAGAATATAAGAACAAAATTTAGAACATTGTTAGAAAATAATACTGCAACAACTAATACATCGGATATTAATAATACTCAAACCAAAATAAATGTACATACTTATAGTTCATGTAATAATATTGATAGCAATGAAAAATCATATGCATCGGTTAATCATGAATCACAAAAATTATTGCAGGATAGAAATAATCAAATTATTTCACATATTGTTTCTTTTGATAATTTCCGAAATGAGGAATTTTCAGAAATTATTAATACAATATCAAATACTTATAATAATGAAATGCAAGAGAGTGTAAAAAAATTAAGAAACGAAGAAAACTACACGAAAAATCAAAAAGAAAACGAAAATGAAAATATAACTATATCATATAATGTTCAAAATGTAGAAAATATAGAAAAATTTAATACTGCTCTAAATACTACCACAAGTGAAATTTATGATAAAACTCAAAACAATGTAAGAAAATTAAGAAAGAGGAAAAACTACAACAAGAATACGTATTTAGAAGAAGATGAAAATTTCGTAGACTCCAGTGTAGACTTCATTCCAACAGATGAAGAAATAACAGAAAATGAAGATGATGATACATCTGAAGAAGAGAAAGATAAACAAATAAAAGAAAAGAATATTACAAATAATAAAAATGTAAAAATATTACGAAGCAATAAAATCATATCTAATATTTCTCATAATAAAATTTGTGATAAAACTCAAGACAATGTTAGAAAATTAAGAAACAGAGAAAACTACAAAAAGAATATTTATTTAGAAAAAGATGAAAGTTCCGAAGATTCAAGTGATGTCTTCATTCCTACAGATGAAGATGAAATATCGTCTGAAGAAGAGAGAGGTAAACATATAAAAGGAAATAATATTTTGGATGATTTGGATGATAAACATATAAAAGGAAATAATATTTTGGATGATTCCACAATCAAAGACAATCAACAACCTACACCAAATAAAGAAATAATAGTATGTGATAATAGTAATAATAATAAAACAAATCTGGAAAATAATATTTCGTACAACGCAACGAAAGAAGCATATCAATGCAATATTTGTAAAAAAATATTTACAAAAATACAGTTAATAGAACAGCATTGTGATGCTCATATTACATCTCAAATAAATTATTTTATAAACAAACATTCTTTACCTGAGTATGATGTTGAAAAAAAATATCAGTGTCCATTTTGCGAGCATACTTTTTATTTTTCTTTCTTAATGCATTATCATTTACGAAAACATCAATATTACTGTGCAATTCGTACAAATGATCAAATAATCAATGCCCCTGTCCACTCCTTTAAATTCGTTTTTCAAATTAAAAACGAATGCAATGTCACACATTTCACTGTTTCTTTGGTAATTCCTGTCCTAGAAGAAAAAGGAAAATACATTTCAGCGTATAATATCATAGGAAAAAAACTGTACGACCACATATTCAACCCAGACTTTAAATTGGACTATGTTCTCCACATAAACAATATTCTAAGCAGGTTTAAACTGGATATGATAGACGAAGTAATGGAGCTAACTAAGAAGAATGAAAATGATGCAGTGCCTTGTGTAGTTTGTGCAGAGGTTTATCCACGACGTCTGATGGGATTTCATGTGATGGGACATCGGAAAACCAGATGCCCCATTTGCTTCAAGAAAGTTAAAACTACAACACTACTGTATAGCCACATCACACTTAAACATATAAAGGCCAAGAAGTACCAGTGCGCAATCTGTTTGAAGAAATACCAAGTCAAAAGTTTCTTACTGGTATGTATTTTTTTACAGCTTTGTTGTTTATAGTACAGGTGTGCTTAGCGATACAAAATGTAGATATCGTATCGATACGAAAAGAAAACTCTTGTATCGATTCGATTTTGAATATCTTTACCGATAATTAAATTAAAATTGAAAATTAATATCATTTTATATGTTTTGTTGATTTTTTAATGATGTATATAAAAAAAAATTGATTATGCAATATGTGTTCGTTCAATAAAAAATAGTTTTCAGTGAAATATTAAAACCTATTTTAAAAATTACCGCCATTATTTTCCGTATCGATATTTTTAATTGTGTCCTATCGATATGACTATTGTATCGCTATTCGCTAAGCACACTTCTAGTTTATGTATCCGCGAGAGCCACTTCCTAGAGATGGCAGCACTACTGACTGACTTGTAGGGAAAACATTGTATTTTACATAAGTGCTAGTGTTATTTTAATACTTTGTTTTGAGGATATTTTGTAATTTTTAATTCGATTCAAATTTGTTTATCGCAATTTCAGATATATACATTTATTTAAATGATGCTGTGCGGTCTATGGTTGAAGTAGAAGTATATTATAAAAGAAAAATAAGATTTACTATTGCGATTATCTGCTTGTTAACTACTTATTTAATTATTATTATTAGCTGGACATATTAGTTTATGCGATTACAAGGCAGATAAACGGAATAATATAGAAATAATTGAGCTGTGTCTTCAAATATTTAATTTGAATCAATCGTAATAACAAATACAATTGTCACTTCGGAGAAATGTGTATGCATCTGTAAAGCAGATGGAGAGTAGTGCAAGCAATCGTTGCTTTGTTATTATATTTTTTTTATATATAAATACACCATATAGAATAAAAAAATTGTATTTCATAATACCTATAAATTTCTTAACTTTTTAATGTCACAGATTTTATTCGTACATAAATATAAACGTCTTTCTCCTGATATGGCTCAATTTCTGGTATTTTTATCATTTCTTCTTCTCTATCTTTCCTAAAAACAATTCAAAATAAAATAAGTATATAATGTTAAAGAATAATAATTACTACTTACATGTAACGTCTCTCTATTTTTCTTCTCTGCACAGAGATTCTGTAGAATTTTCTTTGCGGTAATTTATCATTTAATGATTACAAAACAACCTAATAATGTTTTGAAGCATAAATTATTATAAATACTCATATGGTATAAATCGCTAGGTAAAAAATATTATGTATAAATGTCCATGAACGGTGATATGTGCTTTCTGATTTTTAATGCGATTTTCCACTAATTTTTTAATATTTCTCTTTTTGGGAAATAATGAACGGATATGTCAAATAAATACAGAACAATATCTCTTCGATTTGCTGGTTATTTTTGGTTGTTGTTTACTTGTAATCCTATGTGGCAGCATAATGTTTTCCCTATGTCTTTGATGTTTTATTTGCCACCAGATGTCAGACACTTTGTTAGCTCTTGCCAATTGGGAACATTCAACAAAGTGGCTGACATCTGGCGGATTTTTTTATAATCCTGCGGCTAGGGACAACATGTTGTTATCATATATACAAATGTATAGTTCTAGCTAAAATTAACAAAATATCGACTAAATCTAAATGATATTGTTGATCCTCAATGCAATAGTTACGAAGGTAAAGGGATAGAATTGCACTATTTTCCGAAAGACAAAAATAGAAGGAAAAAATGAGCTGCAGTCTTAAAAATTGGGAAGACGATTTCTTCATTTATGAATGTTTGTTCGGCCGATTTTTTGCCAAATGACTTCTTTTCCAGATAAGTTTAATCAGTTTATTTATTGTTTAAAACTATTTAATACAGTTATATATTTATAAAAATTAAAATTTGGTGTTGTACTAAGTAAAAACTTCCCATTAAGACGTACAATAGAGAACGATTTATTAAAATTTAAAAAATACCTTAGCTAACCTGTTCGTTTCGCTCGCCCTAATATGACAAACAGAGAATTTATACAAAAAATTAAACAAACATTGATGTTATTTACAAATTAATATTATGTGGCAATTCTTTTGGGACGTTGGATGTCTGTAAACACGGATCTAATATTTCCACCACATTTGGTGTAGTTTCTTCTTTGTACCTTGTCAAAATTAGTCACATTATCCGTCTATAAACAATAGTTACATTTATATGGCGTATTAACATAACCAAACGTTATTTGTTTGAAGGTTGTAGACAATGGTTGATTTTTGAATAAAAGATGTTTGTTGGACTTTCATTGTCTTTATTTTAAAATATCACAACGTTTCGATTAATACAATCTCTAATCGTTATCAAGTGTAAACTAAAAATAATCTTAAGGGCTACAACTTATATACTAGAGGATGTTTGATGACGTGTGGAGGATCTGTTCCGCTGGTTGACTTCACCAATCAGAGGGCGCCAAACAGTCCGAATATCTGTGCTGGGGTGACTGAACACATTTTCGTTGGTGGTGATATGCACTTCTTCTTTAAATTTCCTTTTTTGCCAGTGTTCTCGGTCTATAATATGTGCGTTATCCCATTGGATACGATGATGGGATTCCCAGGCGTGAAGGGCAATTCCAGATTTTTCAGTTTCTCCCATTTTTGTATGTTTTTGGTGTTCTTTAAGTCGAACGGAAAGCGGTCTTTTTGTTTCTCCTATATATGAGGCTCCACATTCACAGGGGACTTTGTATATGCAATTTTTGGTGTTGTCTTGCTGCGGTTTGGTTTTGGTGAGAACACTTCTTAATGTTTCTGATGTTTTGAAGACAGTTTTTACGTTGTATATATGAATATGAAAAAGATACAACGTAAAAACTGTCTTCAGAATATAATAATATAATAATAATGTTATAATAATGTTTTGAAGCATAAATTATTATAAATACTTACATGGAATAAAATCGTTAGATAAAAAATATTGTGTATAAATGTCCATGAACGGTGATATGTGCTTTCCGAATTTTAATGCGGTTTTCCACTTATTTTTTAATATTTCTCTTTTTGGGAAATAATGAACGGATATGTCAACACTTGCAAGCAAATACAGAACAATATCTCTTCCACTTGCTGGTCATTCATTATGGGACAGTACAACGTTTTCCCTACGACTTAGATGTTTTATTTTGCCACCAGATGTCAGCCACTTGGTTGGCTCTTACCAATACTGCATCTTCTTCACTCATGGGACGCGTATTACCTTTTAAAAATAAATATATATCCCCCTAAAGATACAAACATAATTCTATGGTATTTAACGGGTAAATAAATAAATAATAAGGATAAAAACTTAATGTTGCACATATAACTACATATGCTCAAATGGAATGTTTTCCCCATCTCGAAGTTGATGGTACTGCCATCTATTTTCAGTGAATTTTCCCAATAGTCGCCGCCAGGCCATATAGGAATGACGTCACTCGATTGTCATTTGGATGTCCGTTTGAATAAAGATTTCGTTTTAGTTAATATAAAATTTCAAAGATGGCACTATTAGTATTAAATATAATTATATTTAATTTTAAATATTCATATTTTTATAATTACTAGTAGTATGAAGAAACAGAAGTATAATTTCATTTAAAAATCCATAAAATGGGATATAAACAATTATACTTATACATAGCCAGCTTTATTTTCCAGTAAAATTATTGTAATATTTTCTTCAATATCTCGAATACTATTAAGTTTAGAAGATATAACTCATGGAACTTTTTTAAAGCAAAAATTATTTCGTACTAAATAGTATAAAAATATACAGGGCGTACTATTTAAAAAAAGTCAAAAATAGGTATTTCTCCGAAAATTAAAATATATTTTTTCTAATTTACATTAATTTATGTAGCTTACTAAAAACACTAACAATTTTATTTGAAAGATTTTTTTGTATCTCTTATAACTTTCGAGAAAAATTGCGTTCCCTAGTTTCATTTACATCCTGTATATGTATATACTTTTCAATCAACGGTTCTGTGGCATTTGCTTTTTTGTGTACGTTAATTCTCTATTTTTGTTTTTATTTTTATTTTTATATACCGTTATTGTTTGTTGTTCTCAGAGTCTGTTTTTAAGATGTACTATTTTTTACAATGCTAATCTTTTTTCTATTGCTACCAGCCCATGTGATATTGAAATACTTCTAGAGATTTTTTCTTTTTACATTTAAAATTGTTGAAAATGCATTCAATCTGTTTTTCTACTTTTTAGGCTCATGAAGCGATTCATAAAGAAGAGATGCCTCACATTTGCGAAATTTGCGGTAAAAAATACAGCTCGGCATATGCTTTGTCTAACCATAAAAAGTACCACGACGAAAGCAAAAAAACTCTACAGTGTGATCTCTGTGGTAGAAAATTCCTTTATGATATCCAACTGGAAATTCATCGCAAATCTCACTCCAAAATTGTGAAAACTGATTGTGACATCTGTGGCAAGAAGTTCAAATGCGTATCCAATTTACAGCAACATATGTACAGTCACAAAGGTATTAAGAAATTTCAATGTGAAAAGTGTGGAAAGAAATTTTTATTGAGAACTCATCTCAAACAACACTTGGCCACACATAGCGATGCTAAAGAATTTAAATGCTATATTTGTAGCAAAGCATTTAGGGATAATTCTTGTCTCCAAAGACATATTCAAATTCATTCAAAAATTCGAAAAAAGAAGAAATTAAAAAATACTATACAAGATAACGAGGAAGACACTGATGTAGAAGATAATTTACAATTAACCGATAAAGAAGATAGTTTACCATTAAGTGAATGTACAAAACCAATAGAAGAGATTGATTCATTAAAACAACAAGAATCAGACCACGAAATTTCTAAAGAAGTAGCAAGTGAAACGACTACAGAAAATATAGAAACTCGAAGAAATTCTAAAGAGACTGAAGAAAATTGTGATTTATTTGGTATACGTACCGATCCAACGCAACAAAATTCTGAAGATAAATTAGTTGAAAAAAATGATGAATCGCAATCTGTTCAACAAATAGTTGAGAATTAAATATAGTAAAATGGATGACATATTTTAAATGTTGCACTATTTTTTATATAATATTTACTTTTATATTGGCATTTACCTACCCCGCTCTTTGTCAACTGTTCGCGATCTCATTAACATGTGAAACGATTGTAATTCAGACATGTCCTGTAACGTCATAAATAATTAATAAAATATTTTTCAGAACTCATAATAATTGTATAAAACAACTTTTTAGTTACATTTCTGTATAGTTTACGGAACTATAACTAAAAAAGTCATAAATAATGTTATTCCCTTCGGTTACAACATCATCCTACAATGGCCATAACAACTAGAAACCTGGAATTGAATTCGAATTGAAAACTTAAAAAAACGGGTTTTTTCCGAACCCGAACCGAAACTTTTCAAGATCAGGGATCTTTTATTTTGAACCGTACACGAAATAATTTTTATACACAATCGGTTAATAATACATACGGTCTATTTCCCGAAGTTGATACTTATCTCAAAAATTTCTGCTGCAAGAATTATTAAACTTTTATCTTGCAATATGTCATTCATGAAGTTGATTTTGACGTCGACATGTTGTGCTTCATTGTGTGTTGGTAGTTTCGTTAGTTTAATCTACGAATCTTTGTACATATCATAATTATTATATTTGTATATAATATTGCCAGTTTTTACATTTATTTACTACAGAAATCACATGATTTCACCCCACAAGATGATGTCATATCAATCCACCTTCCCCTAATGATTTGTATCACGTGGTTATTCCTAGAATATCACTATGAACTATGACCTAGTTTGACTGTATTAGATCGTATCAAATATCATGTTTAAATTAAAATAAATACAATAGAAATTGTATAACATACATATCAATTGTATTTTATTCCCATATACGGACATATAAACTTTGTTTTAGTTTTCCGCGGCGTTGCCAAGTTATTCCGTTTATTCTCTAAAGAAGACCAAATACACACATTGCTTTATAAAGATGTACTAAAGTTATTTTAATAGCAAAAATTAATATATTTTTTATCTGCATAGGGGAATAAAATAAATTGAAAAGAAAATATACAGGGTGTTCATTTTATTTTGTTTTTGGAATTAGAGTGTCTTGACAGAAATAAGTGAATAAAAGTATATTCTTTCTGTCAAGACACTCTAATTCCAGGTTAAAAAATGACGTTTACTCCGTTTTTTCCGTCATGACACTCTTATTATTGTCATATTTTAATCAAATTAATATAAAACTTGAGATGCATTTTTCTCAAAAAAATCGTTATGTTAGCGTATGATAATATTATATCATTGAATTCAGAATAAAATTCTCTATTGAATAAGCAAATAAAAAAATTAGGTTCACATTTAAAATAAGAAAGTTGGGACCCGTATTTTGAGAACCACTGGTTTTCAAATAATTTTGTTTAATATAATGCCCTGTATATGTGAAAATAATAAAATAATGTGTTTTTACCGACCGCCATAAATAATAATGGAGGTATTGTAATCATACCAAGTTTGACATTTCAAAAATTTAACGGATTAAAGACTGATTATTTTGAGCATGGTGTCTATCTGTATGAATGTGTACACGTGTAGAGAAAATTCTGTTAAATAGATTTTAATTAAACTTTATATTTAAGCTTTTAACATCAACAGCTGAGTTGATCAATTTTTGATAAAAATCAATAAACCGGAAATGAATAGTTTGTATTAAAAAAAATACTGGTAAATATGCAAGTAATAAACTCTATTGATAGTAAATGAAACAACAAAATAAAAAAATATCCGAGATGGCGATCGGTTCTGTAGTGGTCACAGCAGATTTGTATTTTTATATGAATTTAGAAAACACAAAGTACCTGTATTTTTAGAGCAGAAATAATAAATCGCCTTTTGTATTATTTATCAAAGACCACAATAATATTTTATAAATAAAATTCTGTAAACTATTACTAATTTATGTATGTTATTATTAATAAACTTTATTTTATAATATACATGGTATATGTCAATAACTTTTTATTTTTTACCCCTTTTTAGATAGTTATTAAGGTAAGTTAAAATAAAAACATAGATAAAATGCTTTGCTTATGTTATACTTTAAAATAATATACAAATTCAAACAATTTACTACTTATAATATTAGTTAAATATATACAAGAATGAAATAACAAATTTTAATAAAATAAAAATTGTTACTAACTAACCTCAAAATTGTGCTCTGTTGCTGCTGGAAATATTTTCTATATCTTTAGCAATAATAACATTTTTATATTTCTACAATAATTAGAATACGCTATATACTAAATACAACCAAGTAATTGGCAAAAAATATAATAAACAATGTATTAGTATCACTACATAAACAAATTAAAATAATACATGAATTTGTTTATTACCGCCAATGTTCAATGACAGAAAAATGAGTAATAAAATATATTCAACTTGTAATACATTTTAAATAAAAAATCCTTTACCATATTATTATAAAAATATTAATATTAGGGTAACGCTATTTCGTCAATTGGCAAACTTTCTGTAAATGGATCTATTATTTGTTTCGTAACTGTTGCAAAAATTGAATTTAAGGATGGAGCAATATCTTCGAGGAGTATTTTCCAGTTTTCATTTAGAAAAGCATTAATTTGTTTACCTAAAATTATTAAAACAAGTAAAAAGTATAAAGAAATGTTTGTTTATTATTACTTATATTTTCGTTGTTGAGTAAATTCCCAAATTGGAGTGTAACCCCTTTTAAAATTTTTATTTTTGATTCTACTTTTTCTATGTTCATATATTCTTTACCATTCTTTTTTATTACACTGTAGTGTACATATGATTTTATATCATTGTCATCTGAAATAATATCATAAATATATTTTCCTTTTTTCCTGATACGACTTACAATGTGTGTTATTCATTTGTCCATTTCCATTTAAATCAAGGACTAAAATTCGTCCTTTCATACTATATCCTCCTTGTATATTTAAAATGGGAATAAATAATCGAATATATATAATTTTTTTGTCGAAATCCCAACTAAAAGAAAAATATTTTCATATTGAAAAAAAAATGCTCTAAATTATAAACCATGTTTTATCCAAAACTTATTCTAAATAAAAGTGATTATAAAGTTCACTGTATCAATATAAACTAATAAAATAAATTATTTTAATGTTTGAAGTGTATAATGATGTATCTAATTTTATAAATAAATTGCTCGCCAAAAAAATGCAACACTTGAAGAAATTTAGATAAGTAATTTTTATAGTTTTGTGTAGTAACTTGTGGTCTGTTGTAAATTATTATATTTTCAAACTAATCATATATCCCATTTTCGAGTTTTTACTTGATGAACCGCTAAGACACTTATATGGTTGAGTAGGGTACTGAACCATTGTGGAAATATTACCATTTTGCAGGAGAACATGAAAATATACAAAAATTAATGAGTATTAGTGAAAATATTTCATTTAAATATTATTTCGTTTCTTAGATATATGAGGTTCAATTTTGTTGCGATGTCCTATCATGTCATATGTCTTTAGTAAACGTAAAACTTGTGGAGGGGAGTCACATGCGGACTGGAAGGGTCAAAATGTTACACAATGTCCTTGTTTTTGTTACGAACAATAATTTCATTCACATACGTATACATTTTTTATTTCGATTACGATGCACCGATTATACTAGGAATTTTTTTTGTAACGTCATGCTCGGCACTGATATAACACTGGATTTGTCGTGCAATTAAAGCCGCTCCAAGCACTCAGAGCACATGCCGGAACCAAGCTGTGTTACACAAACTATATTAGTTCACAATAATGCATTAATTAGATATATTCCAGCAAATCTATATCATACATTTTTTAACGAATTAGTTCATCATTTGCAATTTAGTTTTTTAGTTGGTGTAGTACATTCCATAAAAATGATAAATTTTGTTTTTCTGCTAAAATTATTTCAATGAAGTTCCTTAGTATATTGTGTATTTTCATACGTAGTTATTAATTCAGTGCAAGTGAATACTAAATTAAATATAACGTTAAAGTTAAGGTGCATTCACATAAGTATATAGTTTTAAGGTTTACAATTGTGTTTAAGATTAAGAAAGTTTGAGTCTGTGTACCTAAATCATGGGCGTCCATAAGGGGGGGGCAAGAGGGGGCATTTTCATATCTAAGAAATATAATCATGACGACGCTCCTGTGGTTTTATCAACTAAAAAGACTGATGGAAAAATTAAATGAAGCCATCTGATTGGGTGAAAATGACGTTTGTGGAATAATCAGTATAATACTGTTCCTATTGTTTGAAATTTCAAGAGATTTGCATTCTGATTTGTTAAAAACTAGTTGTTGGAATTTATCACAATAAAAATAATAATCAATAAAATGTATTCCAATTTTATTGTTTTTTAATAAATTTGAAACTGATTTT
The DNA here is from genome assembly GCA_035578165.1 of Stenolophus ochropezus. Taxonomy (NCBI): domain Eukaryota; kingdom Metazoa; phylum Arthropoda; class Insecta; order Coleoptera; family Carabidae; genus Stenolophus; species Stenolophus ochropezus. The sequence goes on along the minus strand of JAQOWZ010000001.1, from coordinate 36,629,264 downwards.
AAGATTTCGCATTTATTATTATTAATTTCCGTATTATAAAAATCATATCTGTCTACAAAAATTCATATTTTAATCTTCTAGAAAATAGGCAACCGGTACAGCGAAAGCTATTTATTTTTTCATAATTTTATATAAAATTAAACTTAAACTAATTGCAAAAATTTCAACTTTATATTTTTTTAATTTAAAAAAAAATCGTTACAAACGGAGTAGCCTCGTAATTTATATAAAATTCAGCAATTGATAATAAATTATATTTCAAACTTACTCATACTCCGTGAACTCCAAATTTTCGACTCCTCGTATTTCAAGATTACTGGTTGAAAGTTGAACATTATTTCCAGCTTCTATGCTAACATAATCTAATTTAAATGGCCTGAAACTTGGAATACGAAACGAAGGATCTCCTTCTAAAATAAATGGTATTGCTTCTCTACCATTTTTAATAGCACACTCATTAAAATTGGTTTTTGATCTGCTACATGGTTTTATATACCAAGCTGAAATAAACTAATTATTTTTTGAAATATATATTGTGCTACTTACTCACGTAATTTACAAAAGCAGTAATGAAATAAGAAAAATGTTAAGAACAAAGTTGTTTTCATTTTGACGTAGAATCTTTCACTGTTGTTTACGCACTAAGATCCTTCTCTTTATTGTCGTTTTCTCGATAAGCAGCATTAAAAGTATTTTTGCATGTATGTGAATAGGAAACATATATCTTACACACACTCTTAAATACATGCTAACATTCAAAGCAATCAATCATTAAATATAGGAAATAATTTAAAGCTATTAATGATTTGGTTTCAGGAGTTTTTTCAATGAAAATACATTTTTTATAATTATTACCTTCAAAGTACCTAGACATGGTGTTCCTTTTAAAGCTAACAGATAAGGCTAAATTATTTGCTTTTGCACGATTAACTTCATTACTTTTTTCCTAAGGATATATCTACAACAAAATGCTTTTAATAAGGATAATAAAATAATAATTATTTTCTTATTCGATGTCATTTATGACTATTATTATTATTGAAAAATATAATTAAATTATATTTCATTGAACTCAATGATGTACTAATATTTAAAAAAAAAGTTATGACCTGCCAGTCCGCAAATGATCCATTTGACAATTTTTACTAATCCACTTGAGTTTATTAAATCACCTCTAATTTTCCTGAGTTTAGAAATAATTTAAATGTGTTTTAATTTAAAAAAAAAATAATATATAAAAATAAGTTGCAAAACATAAATATAATACGAACACTTTGAGAAAATATAAATAAAATTAACATTGTGGACAAAAAATCCCAAAAAAGTTTTTTAAACCTTCTCCTGGTTTCATTAAAAAGTTGCTGTAACGAACATAAATTTAATTGTAGTATACTTAGTTCAGATCAGTAGGTAGTAGGTAACGCGGAAACAGTTACTAATGCGAAATAATTATTACGATTATTTCTTGACGTTTCTTTACAACAATGAAATGTTTCATTGTTTGTCTACCTTTTAACCAATCCTGACACTATTATAGAGAGAATAAAGCTGTAGTTTTTGTTTTTGTTGCTGAAAAAATGTAAGAAAGTTATCAACACTTAAGTAAAATGAGAGAAAATGTCCGATATTTAAATTTGTGTGTCAAAAATAAACTAATTAAATACAGCTCAAGTGCCCGATAAAATAAAAACATAATTCTACAGTTTTTTCTCAAACTTATTGCCATCTGGTTCAAACCCTAGGGCTTTCGTAACTATTGCCTGACAACAAATTTTCGAAAACTCTTTTGTTTTATTACTGAAAATAATTCCACAATTTTAATAGCATAACATAAGCAAGCGAGTATATTGACCTTCCCCCAATAATTTAGATTATTTTTTCTAAAACGTAATTTTCATATATTTGAACCAATTTTATAAAGGAAATCGCTATGTAAGATAAAACATCGTATGTCCCATGTGAGTGAAATATCTTGATATATTCGTGATGGATGGATAATGATTTATTTCACTCACTTTTGATATGTACTATTAATACTAACAGTATTGTGCATAATGTAATTTCACTCACATGTTTTACCTTACAATAGCAGTTTTCTATATGAAATTAGTTAAAATACACGAAAACAACGTTTAAGGAAAAATATCTTAAATTACTGAGAGAACGACAATATTCGATTGCTATGGTTAAAATATTTTAAAAATGAGTTAGTCTTGCTAATGAACAATTTTAATATTATGTATTAAAAATTAAAACTGACTGTATATATATATATATATATATATATATATATATATATATATATATATATATATATATATATACAGGGTGTTCATTTTTAAGTGGCTACCATTGCTATCTCGAGAACTATAAGAGCTACGAGGTTGGTTAAATTAGCAAAGAACCACCATTTTACAAGACTAATACAATAAGCAAAAAAAATTTTTTTTTCGACCTATGGTTCTCAAAATACGGGGCACAACTTTCTTATTTTAAATAGGAACATATGTTTATTTTTAGGTTATTCGATAGAGTATTTTTTTCTGAATTCAACGATATAAACATATCATATACTAATATAACAAAGTAACTGAGAAAAATTCATATTAGATTTATATGTATTTTATTTATATCTGGCTGAAAGAAGAGTGCTTTGGATAGAAAACAATTCATTTTCGTCTAAAAACTGACAGTTTAAGAACATAAAATTTAACAAAAAATAATCAAACAATGTTAGACAGATCAATATGTCTATGTTTTCTAATCATAGCACTCTTGTTTCAGACAGATATAAATAAAATACATATAAATCTAACATACATTTTTCGCAATTATTTTGTTATATTAGTATGTGATATGTTTATATCGCTGAATTCAGAAAAAAATACACTATCAAATAACCTAAAAATAAACATATGTTCCCATTTAAAATAAGAAAGTTGTGTCCCGTATTTTGAGAACTACTGGTCGAAAAAAATATTTTTTTTGCTCATTGTATTAGTCTTGTAAAATGGTGATTCTTTGCTAATTTAACCAACTTCGTATCTCTTCTAGTTTTCGAGATCGCAATGGTAGCCACTTAAAAATGAACACCCTGTATATATATTCACTAAAAAATCTAAAAATATGCTTGCAAATAAGCATGAAAAATAGAGTTAAAATATGCTCATACAAGCATTTATGCTGTCATTATGTGAGGTGATTCATATAATAATATAAAATAAATAGTAAATAAGATAAATATATAATTAATATTGTGCATCGTGTTTACTAAAAAGTCTATAAATAAGTTTCTTTTAATTTAAACAAAATTAATCTTGAACTTATTTTTTTGTTACGATTTTAAAAATATTGAAACTGACAGTACAGTGCATAATAAAGCATTGCAGTCACTTATGAATAATAGTTGTTTTTAGTCATTAAAAATAAATGCATAAAGTATAATTAAAAAATCGCTACTGTAAGAAAAAAGTATTATACCTAATAATTGCCAAAAAAGAATAATGCATATAATCGCGACAATTATTAATTTCTTGTCGTTATAAAAGTAAAGGAATTTGTAAACATCTTTCTATCTTCTAATTAAACCAATTTATAGAAAATGTTTGTAGACCTTGGCCGCAAAAACTGCAAACAAATAATTAACAAAATGTTAACACATGCTATCTGTATAAAAATAGGTAAACATTATTTAGAAAATGATAATAATCAAATTTTATACAAGGTTCTTAGATTAGTACCTACATTGTTAGAAATAATATTATGTACTATTAAAAAAATATTTTAGTTTATTTCTTTTTGAAATATACAGCTTGAAATATTTTAATAACTTTTAAACAAATGAGCGCTTATTAAAGTTCAGTGGAACTTAAAAAACTCTTAATAAAATTATGGAATATCTATATACATGTCAAAAATCCATTAAATTAAATTTCTTTTTCATAAATTCTAAATGAGGCTTAAATTTTATGCAAAACTGTGATATGGACACCACATGTCTTTTTTGTACGCCTATTAAATTATTCACATTTTTTCTGCACTTTATTAAACTTATTTCATTGAAAATGAGATCAATCTGTGGCTAATCGTTTTTGAGTTATACGAATAATTTATAAAACCCTTCGAGCATAGTGCCCTTTTGGCGCTGGAATAAAAAATAGAAGTACACAACTAAATGTTATATCTGACTCACTTACATTCTACGTCTCTAATCCTTTTTGAATAATGCGATAAATTTAAAAAAGCGTTCCAGTAAAGTACCCTTTTGGCATTGCAGATTGCAGTAGAAAAGGGAGGTGCACAACTATATCAGTGGCGTATTTGAAGGGGAAGCGACGAGGTGATCGCCCCCCTCCCTTTCCACAGGCCAGTTTTAGAATTCCGAAAATAATAATAAATAAATCTGGAGCTCAAAGGCGTATATACTCAGACGTCAGTGCAAATGAAGTTCTAAAACAATTTGGTGCTGATATTTATTTATTAGCAAAAAAATTATTAACGTAGATTTTCTGTATTAAAGAAATTAAAACTCCTTAAAGTTGGATCCGAAGAAAATTTTCACCCGATCTGCGAAAAAAAATTGATTCCAAATTTAGTTAATCTTTTGTATGTATAATTTTAATTTTTAATATATATTTTTTTTCTAATTCAATGAGGATTTTGTTTTAATTAGTAAATTTTCTGTTTAATATTATTATACAAAACATTTTATTGTTAACGGTAAATCGCCAACCAACTCCCCACCACCCTTAGAAATATTTTTGTATCCGCCACTGAACTAGATGTTACAGTAGTCCCATATACAAAATTTCAACATTCTGCAGCTAATCAATGTATGTACGTAAAGACGACACGCCGAAAGTAGTCAAAATGGATTCAGTGATGATCAAAACGGATATTGTAATTTGAAACCAAATTTTTCGCGCTAACAGTACTTCCTTTTCTTCATACGAGGAAGTAAATATAATTATATATTTTTGTAGTTGTTGTATCTTCTTCTGAAACAGAACTCAATTGGAGTTACACTTTTAAATTAGTAATTATTTAATTATACACTAATAAAAGGCCTTAGCAAAATGGAACAGTGACACGAAACTTTTTACGACCTATTTTCTTACCACTCTTCTACTACCTTTCATATTCAGTCTCCATATTTGTTTCTTCGAAAAAAAGTTGCCTAGCATATTTTAGCAATTTCTATCTTAAACATACTATTTACAAATAATATTTACCATTTATTTATATAATAAAGAGGTCTCTTATTGTGGGGCGATCAAAATTGCATCATATACTATTTTGGTAGATTCACTATATATATCTCTATATATAGTTGGATTCATCTCGAGCATCGCAAAAAGTTTGCTCACGGGTACAGGTCAAACCATTCATGTAATAATTTTAATATTATTTTATTAGATGTGGTTTATTGAGGACCAATCGCTTTTGGGTTTCTCATATTTTTACCGTGCATAGTTTTTGTGTAAAAAATCGAAAACTAAGCCAAAAAGGAAAACTGGAACAAAACTGAAAAAAATATCCTAGATGCCAGGTTTAAATTTAAAAAGAATTACTGTGTCATCCGTCATTTTTGACAATTCAATATGAAACTTTTAATTGATTTATTTTGAAAATGAAAAGAGATATTGTGAAGGTAATTACATTTTTATACATTATAATAGTGAGCGAAATATATAAAAATACACTGAATATTAAGTGTGGTGTATTTAAAATATTTAATTTTATGACGTTTGACGTTTATCATCTGTTGGGTCAGTCAATCAAAAAATTCGTGGCACAAGTTTTATATTTTCAAATATAAGAGAAATATACAGAAATATAAAATAAACTTTGTTTAAAAGAATATGAACAATACACTTTGTGATGTAAGTATATCATTTTAAATTTGTTTCACTGTATTTAAATATGTATTTTCATTTCAGTTATAATTTTTAATTGGTTACCCAAACAAGAGTACATTTATAGAAGAGAAATAACATAAAATTACTGACAATAACACTACTGAAGTGTAACTGATTATCATAAAAGTGCATTGTACATAATAATTTACGGCAAACTTTATTTACAATATAATCAAACAATCATAATGCAAGTCTTGTATTTGCTTGGAGAAATATATAGTAAAATTAGTTTAAAAGTAAAATTACACTACTTTCTGTAATGTAAGTATGTAATTTTGTATATTCTTGGCTGTATTTAGATATGTGTTTTCATTTCAGTTATAGTTTTTAATTGGTTAAGATATCCAAACAAGAATATATTTATAGAAAAGAAATAAGATAATATTACGGATAATAATACTATTGACAAAAAAATAAATTCTGGAAATCAATCAAGCCGCGTCGTATTCAGTCATAAACACATTTATTTAAAAATACTGACAAACCTTTCCTTCATACCCACTTGGAAGAAATGTTTAATAATTTATTGTACAATAATTATTTTAAATTATGTATCTGGATTATAATAAATTGTAAGTAACTGCATTTTATACATTCTTTATGTATTCTTTCATCAAATTTCAGATGAAAATAGTTGATTACAACAAAGATTTGATTTTTAAAAATTCTATTGAATTTTGTTATGGAATGAAATGATTTGTTAGATAAAAACGTTTATATATTAATAGTTAAATATTTTATTTTTTAGATGAGACTATAACCTACACGTACTCAGATACTCTAACATGGAATTTTTTATAAACTCAAACAATCTATTGGGCAATAATTATAAAAATAAGTAATAGTAAAACATATTCTTTATTAAATGCAAACTAAAGAATATTCCAGAATGGATTATTTAATCAAGAAAACTACATTTCAAAATTGATTTACAATTTGACGTTTAAAAAACTATATTTGATTACTATTGAAACACTTCCAAAGGTAAATTCATACTGTACAGTATTCTTCCCTTATATATAAATACTTTTAAATCTGATTTATACATATTTTAGATAGTTAGACTATAGAGTTTGTCTGATTACGTGGAAAAACTGACAAGCCTTTATTTCATACAGTTTTGGAGGAAATTGTTTAACAATTTAATGTACAATAATTAGTATATAAATAAATAATGTGTCTGGACTTTATTAGACTTTTTTTAATTGCAATTTACTATTTCTTTACGCATTTTTTAACATTTCTGAGGAAAACATTTGATTACAATAGAAATTACATTTTTCAAAATTCTGTAGTATTTTATAATGAAATGAGATGATTTCTCAGATGTAAACGTTTACATAAACAAAGTATCTATCCATTTATCCATTTGTAACTGATGTATGAAACAATAAACACCTTTTCAAACCAAATATTCACCGAGTAGTTCGTCTGATTATCAGCTGATGGCATCTGCTCTTAGTCGAACTTGTATGTGATTGTACTCCACGAAAATTCATGTTTTCATTAAGAAATAATGCAAAAGAACGTATAAAAATTGGTCACTTTATCTACAACTAACAGGCATATAAATTTTCAGTTATGTGTGAGTAGTTCATATATACCTCAACAGATGGCGCTAGAGCAGCACTTAAATTTCAAAATAACTTCAAATTGTATTTATTATACTTTTATAATCATTTAAATTGATATTTATAATAAAAAATAAATTATTAATAACAATAACAATAGTTGTAGATAAATACATATATAATTCAGCTTCATAAATATATAAATGAACATAGCAACACAAAAACATGAATATAATCTTGTTTTTTTTGGCAATATAAAAATGTATCAGTTTATAAATTTTGGTATGTTATTTCACATTATTTATATTTATAAAATAGATAATTATTTTCAAAATAATACATTTTTATATATTCTTTAACTAACTTCATACTTATTGTGTCAAGTTATGACATTTAAGTTCTGTCAAACTGAATGTATTGTATGAAAATACAAATATTATTAAGATATAATAAAAATACATAAAATTGGGTTAAACGTATTATTTAAATCTTTTCTTCTTATGTATTTTGATGATTAAACCGTTGTATCTCAAAATCCCTAAGCGCGGGAAATTTAAAATCTCTATAATTTCATTTATTTATCAACATGTATTTTTATTTATTTCCTAAACGGTCTCGCGTGCCGCTTTGAACGTGTTATAAATAAATAATATACATTACAACAAATGTTTCTAGGTCTAACACATAGTAGCACCCCCCGTAGTAGGGTGTGAAAAAAATTCATCAATTTCCAAAGTTGGAATATTAAATATATGATATTATTTGATAAGTTATGTGTGAGTAGTTCATATACAGGGTGTTCCATTTAAGCGTGCCACCATTTCTATCTCGAGAACTATAAGAGCTACGAGGTTGGTTAAATTAGCAAAGAACCACCATTTTACAAGACTAATACAAAGAGCAAAAAAACTTTTTTTTGACCTGTGGTTCTCAAAATACGGGACACAACTTTCTCTTTTTAGATGGGAACATATGTTTATTTTTAGGTTATTCGATAGAGCATTTTTTTCTGAATTCAGCGATATAAACATCATATACTATTTTGGTAGATTCATTATCTACTAGCGTGCAGAATTGAGAAAAATGTTATATTCCGATCGGCTTTTGTTTTCTGCAAAAATTTCTCAAAAGTTTGTCGAGTTTGGTCTCAAATGAAAGGTCTCGTTGAGGGCAAGCGTGCATAATTGACAAAAATGTTTCATTCCGATCAGCTTTTGTTTTCTGCAAGAAGTTCTCAAAAGTATGTCGAGTTTGGTATCAAACAAAACGTCTGGTTGGGGGCTAGCATGCAGAATTGACAAAAATGTGCCATGTCTATCGGCTTTTGTTTTTTGCAAAAAATTGTCAGAAGTATGTGGTGTTTGGTATCAAATGAAAAGGCTCGATAAGGGCTGGCGTGTAGAATTAACAAAAACGGTCAATGTTGATCGGCTTTTGTTTTATGCAAAAATTTCTCAAAGGTATGTCGAGTTCGGTCTTAAATGAAAGGTCTCGTTGAGGGCTAGCGTGCAAAATTGACAAAAATGTTCCATGCCGATCGGCTTTTGTTTTTCGCAAATAGTTGTCAGAAGTATGTGGTGTTTGATATCAAATGAAAAGGCTCGATAAGGGCTTGCGTGTAGAATTAACAAAATCGATCAATGTTGATCGGCTTTTGTTTTTTGCAAAAATTTCTCAAAGGTATGTCGAGTTTGGTCTTAAATGAAAGGTCTCGTTGAAGACCAGCGTGCAGAATTGACAAAAATGTTCCATGTCGATCGGCTTTTGTTTTATGCAAAAAGTTATTAGAAGTATATCATGTTTGGAATCTAATAAAAGGTCTAATTGAGGGCTGACAAGCAGATATAAATTTTTTTTAATGTCGATCGGCATTTGTTTTTTCAATGACAGCGGAGCTCTAGGGAATGCTCGGCGTAGCCGAGAATTCGCTAGTCATATACTATTTTGGTAGATTCACTATATATATCTCTATATATAGTTGGATTCATCTCGAGCATCGCAAAAAGTTTGCTCACGGGTACAGGTCAAACCATTCATGTAATAATTTTAATATTATTTTATTAGATGTGGTTTATTGAGGACCAATCGCTTTTGGGTTTCTCATATTTTTACCGTGCATAGTTTTTGTGTAAAAAATCGAAAACTAAGCCAAAAAGGAAAACTGGAACAAAACTGAAAAAAATATCCTAGATGCCAGGTTTAAATTTAAAAAGAATTACTGTGTCATCCGTCATTTTTGACAATTCAATATGAAACTTTTAATTGATTTATTTTGAAAATGAAAAGAGATATTGTGAAGGTAATTACATTTTTATACATTATAATAGTGAGCGAAATATATAAAAATACACTGAATATTAAGTGTGGTGTATTTAAAATATTTAATTTTATGACGTTTGACGTTTATCATCTGTTGGGTCAGTCAATCAAAAAATTCGTGGCACAAGTTTTATATTTTCAAATATAAGAGAAATATACAGAAATATAAAATAAACTTTGTTTAAAAGAATATGAACAATACACTTTGTGATGTAAGTATATCATTTTAAATTTGTTTCACTGTATTTAAATATGTATTTTCATTTCAGTTATAATTTTTAATTGGTTACCCAAACAAGAGTACATTTATAGAAGAGAAATAACATAAAATTACTGACAATAACACTACTGAAGTGTAACTGATTATCATAAAAGTGCATTGTACATAATAATTTACGGCAAACTTTATTTACAATATAATCAAACAATCATAATGCAAGTCTTGTATTTGCTTGGAGAAATATATAGTAAAATTAGTTTAAAAGTAAAATTACACTACTTTCTGTAATGTAAGTATGTAATTTTGTATATTCTTGGCTGTATTTAGATATGTGTTTTCATTTCAGTTATAGTTTTTAATTGGTTAAGATATCCAAACAAGAATATATTTATAGAAAAGAAATAAGATAATATTACGGATAATAATACTATTGACAAAAAAATAAATTCTGGAAATCAATCAAGCCGCGTCGTATTCAGTCATAAACACATTTATTTAAAAATACTGACAAACCTTTCCTTCATACCCACTTGGAAGAAATGTTTAATAATTTATTGTACAATAATTATTTTAAATTATGTATCTGGATTATAATAAATTGTAAGTAACTGCATTTTATACATTCTTTATGTATTCTTTCATCAAATTTCAGATGAAAATAGTTGATTACAACAAAGATTTGATTTTTAAAAATTCTATTGAATTTTGTTATGGAATGAAATGATTTGTTAGATAAAAACGTTTATATATTAATAGTTAAATATTTTATTTTTTAGATGAGACTATAACCTACACGTACTCAGATACTCTAACATGGAATTTTTTATAAACTCAAACAATCTATTGGGCAATAATTATAAAAATAAGTAATAGTAAAACATATTCTTTATTAAATGCAAACTAAAGAATATTCCAGAATGGATTATTTAATCAAGAAAACTACATTTCAAAATTGATTTACAATTTGACGTTTAAAAAACTATATTTGATTACTATTGAAACACTTCCAAAGGTAAATTCATACTGTACAGTATTCTTCCCTTATATATAAATACTTTTAAATCTGATTTATACATATTTTAGATAGTTAGACTATAGAGTTTGTCTGATTACGTGGAAAAACTGACAAGCCTTTATTTCATACAGTTTTGGAGGAAATTGTTTAACAATTTAATGTACAATAATTAGTATATAAATAAATAATGTGTCTGGACTTTATTAGACTTTTTTTAATTGCAATTTACTATTTCTTTACGCATTTTTTAACATTTCTGAGGAAAACATTTGATTACAATAGAAATTACATTTTTCAAAATTCTGTAGTATTTTATAATGAAATGAGATGATTTCTCAGATGTAAACGTTTACATAAACAAAGTATCTATCCATTTATCCATTTGTAACTGATGTATGAAACAATAAACACCTTTTCAAACCAAATATTCACCGAGTAGTTCGTCTGATTATCAGCTGATGGCATCTGCTCTTAGTCGAACTTGTATGTGATTGTACTCCACGAAAATTCATGTTTTCATTAAGAAATAATGCAAAAGAACGTATAAAAATTGGTCACTTTATCTACAACTAACAGGCATATAAATTTTCAGTTATGTGTGAGTAGTTCATATATACCTCAACAGATGGCGCTAGAGCAGCACTTAAATTTCAAAATAACTTCAAATTGTATTTATTATACTTTTATAATCATTTAAATTGATATTTATAATAAAAAATAAATTATTAATAACAATAACAATAGTTGTAGATAAATACATATATAATTCAGCTTCATAAATATATAAATGAACATAGCAACACAAAAACATGAATATAATCTTGTTTTTTTTGGCAATATAAAAATGTATCAGTTTATAAATTTTGGTATGTTATTTCACATTATTTATATTTATAAAATAGATAATTATTTTCAAAATAATACATTTTTATATATTCTTTAACTAACTTCATACTTATTGTGTCAAGTTATGACATTTAAGTTCTGTCAAACTGAATGTATTGTATGAAAATACAAATATTATTAAGATATAATAAAAATACATAAAATTGGGTTAAACGTATTATTTAAATCTTTTCTTCTTATGTATTTTGATGATTAAACCGTTGTATCTCAAAATCCCTAAGCGCGGGAAATTTAAAATCTCTATAATTTCATTTATTTATCAACATGTATTTTTATTTATTTCCTAAACGGTCTCGCGTGCCGCTTTGAACGTGTTATAAATAAATAATATACATTACAACAAATGTTTCTAGGTCTAACACATAGTAGCACCCCCCGTAGTAGGGTGTGAAAAAAATTCATCAATTTCCAAAGTTGGAATATTAAATATATGATATTATTTGATAAGTTATGTGTGAGTAGTTCATATACAGGGTGTTCCATTTAAGCGTGCCACCATTTCTATCTCGAGAACTATAAGAGCTACGAGGTTGGTTAAATTAGCAAAGAACCACCATTTTACAAGACTAATACAAAGAGCAAAAAAACTTTTTTTTGACCTGTGGTTCTCAAAATACGGGACACAACTTTCTCTTTTTAGATGGGAACATATGTTTATTTTTAGGTTATTCGATAGAGCATTTTTTTCTGAATTCAGCGATATAAACATCATATACTATTTTGGTAGATTCATTATCTACTAGCGTGCAGAATTGAGAAAAATGTTATATTCCGATCGGCTTTTGTTTTCTGCAAAAATTTCTCAAAAGTTTGTCGAGTTTGGTCTCAAATGAAAGGTCTCGTTGAGGGCAAGCGTGCATAATTGACAAAAATGTTTCATTCCGATCAGCTTTTGTTTTCTGCAAGAAGTTCTCAAAAGTATGTCGAGTTTGGTATCAAACAAAACGTCTGGTTGGGGGCTAGCATGCAGAATTGACAAAAATGTGCCATGTCTATCGGCTTTTGTTTTTTGCAAAAAATTGTCAGAAGTATGTGGTGTTTGGTATCAAATGAAAAGGCTCGATAAGGGCTGGCGTGTAGAATTAACAAAAACGGTCAATGTTGATCGGCTTTTGTTTTATGCAAAAATTTCTCAAAGGTATGTCGAGTTCGGTCTTAAATGAAAGGTCTCGTTGAGGGCTAGCGTGCAAAATTGACAAAAATGTTCCATGCCGATCGGCTTTTGTTTTTCGCAAATAGTTGTCAGAAGTATGTGGTGTTTGATATCAAATGAAAAGGCTCGATAAGGGCTTGCGTGTAGAATTAACAAAATCGATCAATGTTGATCGGCTTTTGTTTTTTGCAAAAATTTCTCAAAGGTATGTCGAGTTTGGTCTTAAATGAAAGGTCTCGTTGAAGACCAGCGTGCAGAATTGACAAAAATGTTCCATGTCGATCGGCTTTTGTTTTATGCAAAAAGTTATTAGAAGTATATCATGTTTGGAATCTAATAAAAGGTCTAATTGAGGGCTGACAAGCAGATATAAATTTTTTTTAATGTCGATCGGCATTTGTTTTTTCAATGACAGCGGAGCTCTAGGGAATGCTCGGCGTAGCCGAGAATTCGCTAGTCATATACTATTTTGGTAGATTCACTATATATATCTCTATATATAGTTGGATTCATCTCGAGCATCGCAAAAAGTTTGCTCACGGGTACAGGTCAAACCATTCATGTAATAATTTTAATATTATTTTATTAGATGTGGTTTATTGAGGACCAATCGCTTTTGGGTTTCTCATATTTTTACCGTGCATAGTTTTTGTGTAAAAAATCGAAAACTAAGCCAAAAAGGAAAACTGGAACAAAACTGAAAAAAATATCCTAGATGCCAGGTTTAAATTTAAAAAGAATTACTGTGTCATCCGTCATTTTTGACAATTCAATATGAAACTTTTAATTGATTTATTTTGAAAATGAAAAGAGATATTGTGAAGGTAATTACATTTTTATACATTATAATAGTGAGCGAAATATATAAAAATACACTGAATATTAAGTGTGGTGTATTTAAAATATTTAATTTTATGACGTTTGACGTTTATCATCTGTTGGGTCAGTCAATCAAAAAATTCGTGGCACAAGTTTTATATTTTCAAATATAAGAGAAATATACAGAAATATAAAATAAACTTTGTTTAAAAGAATATGAACAATACACTTTGTGATGTAAGTATATCATTTTAAATTTGTTTCACTGTATTTAAATATGTATTTTCATTTCAGTTATAATTTTTAATTGGTTACCCAAACAAGAGTACATTTATAGAAGAGAAATAACATAAAATTACTGACAATAACACTACTGAAGTGTAACTGATTATCATAAAAGTGCATTGTACATAATAATTTACGGCAAACTTTATTTACAATATAATCAAACAATCATAATGCAAGTCTTGTATTTGCTTGGAGAAATATATAGTAAAATTAGTTTAAAAGTAAAATTACACTACTTTCTGTAATGTAAGTATGTAATTTTGTATATTCTTGGCTGTATTTAGATATGTGTTTTCATTTCAGTTATAGTTTTTAATTGGTTAAGATATCCAAACAAGAATATATTTATAGAAAAGAAATAAGATAATATTACGGATAATAATACTATTGACAAAAAAATAAATTCTGGAAATCAATCAAGCCGCGTCGTATTCAGTCATAAACACATTTATTTAAAAATACTGACAAACCTTTCCTTCATACCCACTTGGAAGAAATGTTTAATAATTTATTGTACAATAATTATTTTAAATTATGTATCTGGATTATAATAAATTGTAAGTAACTGCATTTTATACATTCTTTATGTATTCTTTCATCAAATTTCAGATGAAAATAGTTGATTACAACAAAGATTTGATTTTTAAAAATTCTATTGAATTTTGTTATGGAATGAAATGATTTGTTAGATAAAAACGTTTATATATTAATAGTTAAATATTTTATTTTTTAGATGAGACTATAACCTACACGTACTCAGATACTCTAACATGGAATTTTTTATAAACTCAAACAATCTATTGGGCAATAATTATAAAAATAAGTAATAGTAAAACATATTCTTTATTAAATGCAAACTAAAGAATATTCCAGAATGGATTATTTAATCAAGAAAACTACATTTCAAAATTGATTTACAATTTGACGTTTAAAAAACTATATTTGATTACTATTGAAACACTTCCAAAGGTAAATTCATACTGTACAGTATTCTTCCCTTATATATAAATACTTTTAAATCTGATTTATACATATTTTAGATAGTTAGACTATAGAGTTTGTCTGATTACGTGGAAAAACTGACAAGCCTTTATTTCATACAGTTTTGGAGGAAATTGTTTAACAATTTAATGTACAATAATTAGTATATAAATAAATAATGTGTCTGGACTTTATTAGACTTTTTTTAATTGCAATTTACTATTTCTTTACGCATTTTTTAACATTTCTGAGGAAAACATTTGATTACAATAGAAATTACATTTTTCAAAATTCTGTAGTATTTTATAATGAAATGAGATGATTTCTCAGATGTAAACGTTTACATAAACAAAGTATCTATCCATTTATCCATTTGTAACTGATGTATGAAACAATAAACACCTTTTCAAACCAAATATTCACCGAGTAGTTCGTCTGATTATCAGCTGATGGCATCTGCTCTTAGTCGAACTTGTATGTGATTGTACTCCACGAAAATTCATGTTTTCATTAAGAAATAATGCAAAAGAACGTATAAAAATTGGTCACTTTATCTACAACTAACAGGCATATAAATTTTCAGTTATGTGTGAGTAGTTCATATATACCTCAACAGATGGCGCTAGAGCAGCACTTAAATTTCAAAATAACTTCAAATTGTATTTATTATACTTTTATAATCATTTAAATTGATATTTATAATAAAAAATAAATTATTAATAACAATAACAATAGTTGTAGATAAATACATATATAATTCAGCTTCATAAATATATAAATGAACATAGCAACACAAAAACATGAATATAATCTTGTTTTTTTTGGCAATATAAAAATGTATCAGTTTATAAATTTTGGTATGTTATTTCACATTATTTATATTTATAAAATAGATAATTATTTTCAAAATAATACATTTTTATATATTCTTTAACTAACTTCATACTTATTGTGTCAAGTTATGACATTTAAGTTCTGTCAAACTGAATGTATTGTATGAAAATACAAATATTATTAAGATATAATAAAAATACATAAAATTGGGTTAAACGTATTATTTAAATCTTTTCTTCTTATGTATTTTGATGATTAAACCGTTGTATCTCAAAATCCCTAAGCGCGGGAAATTTAAAATCTCTATAATTTCATTTATTTATCAACATGTATTTTTATTTATTTCCTAAACGGTCTCGCGTGCCGCTTTGAACGTGTTATAAATAAATAATATACATTACAACAAATGTTTCTAGGTCTAACACATAGTAGCACCCCCCGTAGTAGGGTGTGAAAAAAATTCATCAATTTCCAAAGTTGGAATATTAAATATATGATATTATTTGATAAGTTATGTGTGAGTAGTTCATATACAGGGTGTTCCATTTAAGCGTGCCACCATTTCTATCTCGAGAACTATAAGAGCTACGAGGTTGGTTAAATTAGCAAAGAACCACCATTTTACAAGACTAATACAAAGAGCAAAAAAACTTTTTTTTGACCTGTGGTTCTCAAAATACGGGACACAACTTTCTCTTTTTAGATGGGAACATATGTTTATTTTTAGGTTATTCGATAGAGCATTTTTTTCTGAATTCAGCGATATAAACATCATATACTATTTTGGTAGATTCATTATCTACTAGCGTGCAGAATTGAGAAAAATGTTATATTCCGATCGGCTTTTGTTTTCTGCAAAAATTTCTCAAAAGTTTGTCGAGTTTGGTCTCAAATGAAAGGTCTCGTTGAGGGCAAGCGTGCATAATTGACAAAAATGTTTCATTCCGATCAGCTTTTGTTTTCTGCAAGAAGTTCTCAAAAGTATGTCGAGTTTGGTATCAAACAAAACGTCTGGTTGGGGGCTAGCATGCAGAATTGACAAAAATGTGCCATGTCTATCGGCTTTTGTTTTTTGCAAAAAATTGTCAGAAGTATGTGGTGTTTGGTATCAAATGAAAAGGCTCGATAAGGGCTGGCGTGTAGAATTAACAAAAACGGTCAATGTTGATCGGCTTTTGTTTTATGCAAAAATTTCTCAAAGGTATGTCGAGTTCGGTCTTAAATGAAAGGTCTCGTTGAGGGCTAGCGTGCAAAATTGACAAAAATGTTCCATGCCGATCGGCTTTTGTTTTTCGCAAATAGTTGTCAGAAGTATGTGGTGTTTGATATCAAATGAAAAGGCTCGATAAGGGCTTGCGTGTAGAATTAACAAAATCGATCAATGTTGATCGGCTTTTGTTTTTTGCAAAAATTTCTCAAAGGTATGTCGAGTTTGGTCTTAAATGAAAGGTCTCGTTGAAGACCAGCGTGCAGAATTGACAAAAATGTTCCATGTCGATCGGCTTTTGTTTTATGCAAAAAGTTATTAGAAGTATATCATGTTTGGAATCTAATAAAAGGTCTAATTGAGGGCTGACAAGCAGATATAAATTTTTTTTAATGTCGATCGGCATTTGTTTTTTCAATGACAGCGGAGCTCTAGGGAATGCTCGGCGTAGCCGAGAATTCGCTAGTCATATACTATTTTGGTAGATTCACTATATATATCTCTATATATAGTTGGATTCATCTCGAGCATCGCAAAAAGTTTGCTCACGGGTACAGGTCAAACCATTCATGTAATAATTTTAATATTATTTTATTAGATGTGGTTTATTGAGGACCAATCGCTTTTGGGTTTCTCATATTTTTACCGTGCATAGTTTTTGTGTAAAAAATCGAAAACTAAGCCAAAAAGGAAAACTGGAACAAAACTGAAAAAAATATCCTAGATGCCAGGTTTAAATTTAAAAAGAATTACTGTGTCATCCGTCATTTTTGACAATTCAATATGAAACTTTTAATTGATTTATTTTGAAAATGAAAAGAGATATTGTGAAGGTAATTACATTTTTATACATTATAATAGTGAGCGAAATATATAAAAATACACTGAATATTAAGTGTGGTGTATTTAAAATATTTAATTTTATGACGTTTGACGTTTATCATCTGTTGGGTCAGTCAATCAAAAAATTCGTGGCACAAGTTTTATATTTTCAAATATAAGAGAAATATACAGAAATATAAAATAAACTTTGTTTAAAAGAATATGAACAATACACTTTGTGATGTAAGTATATCATTTTAAATTTGTTTCACTGTATTTAAATATGTATTTTCATTTCAGTTATAATTTTTAATTGGTTACCCAAACAAGAGTACATTTATAGAAGAGAAATAACATAAAATTACTGACAATAACACTACTGAAGTGTAACTGATTATCATAAAAGTGCATTGTACATAATAATTTACGGCAAACTTTATTTACAATATAATCAAACAATCATAATGCAAGTCTTGTATTTGCTTGGAGAAATATATAGTAAAATTAGTTTAAAAGTAAAATTACACTACTTTCTGTAATGTAAGTATGTAATTTTGTATATTCTTGGCTGTATTTAGATATGTGTTTTCATTTCAGTTATAGTTTTTAATTGGTTAAGATATCCAAACAAGAATATATTTATAGAAAAGAAATAAGATAATATTACGGATAATAATACTATTGACAAAAAAATAAATTCTGGAAATCAATCAAGCCGCGTCGTATTCAGTCATAAACACATTTATTTAAAAATACTGACAAACCTTTCCTTCATACCCACTTGGAAGAAATGTTTAATAATTTATTGTACAATAATTATTTTAAATTATGTATCTGGATTATAATAAATTGTAAGTAACTGCATTTTATACATTCTTTATGTATTCTTTCATCAAATTTCAGATGAAAATAGTTGATTACAACAAAGATTTGATTTTTAAAAATTCTATTGAATTTTGTTATGGAATGAAATGATTTGTTAGATAAAAACGTTTATATATTAATAGTTAAATATTTTATTTTTTAGATGAGACTATAACCTACACGTACTCAGATACTCTAACATGGAATTTTTTATAAACTCAAACAATCTATTGGGCAATAATTATAAAAATAAGTAATAGTAAAACATATTCTTTATTAAATGCAAACTAAAGAATATTCCAGAATGGATTATTTAATCAAGAAAACTACATTTCAAAATTGATTTACAATTTGACGTTTAAAAAACTATATTTGATTACTATTGAAACACTTCCAAAGGTAAATTCATACTGTACAGTATTCTTCCCTTATATATAAATACTTTTAAATCTGATTTATACATATTTTAGATAGTTAGACTATAGAGTTTGTCTGATTACGTGGAAAAACTGACAAGCCTTTATTTCATACAGTTTTGGAGGAAATTGTTTAACAATTTAATGTACAATAATTAGTATATAAATAAATAATGTGTCTGGACTTTATTAGACTTTTTTTAATTGCAATTTACTATTTCTTTACGCATTTTTTAACATTTCTGAGGAAAACATTTGATTACAATAGAAATTACATTTTTCAAAATTCTGTAGTATTTTATAATGAAATGAGATGATTTCTCAGATGTAAACGTTTACATAAACAAAGTATCTATCCATTTATCCATTTGTAACTGATGTATGAAACAATAAACACCTTTTCAAACCAAATATTCACCGAGTAGTTCGTCTGATTATCAGCTGATGGCATCTGCTCTTAGTCGAACTTGTATGTGATTGTACTCCACGAAAATTCATGTTTTCATTAAGAAATAATGCAAAAGAACGTATAAAAATTGGTCACTTTATCTACAACTAACAGGCATATAAATTTTCAGTTATGTGTGAGTAGTTCATATATACCTCAACAGATGGCGCTAGAGCAGCACTTAAATTTCAAAATAACTTCAAATTGTATTTATTATACTTTTATAATCATTTAAATTGATATTTATAATAAAAAATAAATTATTAATAACAATAACAATAGTTGTAGATAAATACATATATAATTCAGCTTCATAAATATATAAATGAACATAGCAACACAAAAACATGAATATAATCTTGTTTTTTTTGGCAATATAAAAATGTATCAGTTTATAAATTTTGGTATGTTATTTCACATTATTTATATTTATAAAATAGATAATTATTTTCAAAATAATACATTTTTATATATTCTTTAACTAACTTCATACTTATTGTGTCAAGTTATGACATTTAAGTTCTGTCAAACTGAATGTATTGTATGAAAATACAAATATTATTAAGATATAATAAAAATACATAAAATTGGGTTAAACGTATTATTTAAATCTTTTCTTCTTATGTATTTTGATGATTAAACCGTTGTATCTCAAAATCCCTAAGCGCGGGAAATTTAAAATCTCTATAATTTCATTTATTTATCAACATGTATTTTTATTTATTTCCTAAACGGTCTCGCGTGCCGCTTTGAACGTGTTATAAATAAATAATATACATTACAACAAATGTTTCTAGGTCTAACACATAGTAGCACCCCCCGTAGTAGGGTGTGAAAAAAATTCATCAATTTCCAAAGTTGGAATATTAAATATATGATATTATTTGATAAGTTATGTGTGAGTAGTTCATATACAGGGTGTTCCATTTAAGCGTGCCACCATTTCTATCTCGAGAACTATAAGAGCTACGAGGTTGGTTAAATTAGCAAAGAACCACCATTTTACAAGACTAATACAAAGAGCAAAAAAACTTTTTTTTGACCTGTGGTTCTCAAAATACGGGACACAACTTTCTCTTTTTAGATGGGAACATATGTTTATTTTTAGGTTATTCGATAGAGCATTTTTTTCTGAATTCAGCGATATAAACATCATATACTATTTTGGTAGATTCACTATCTATATATATTTGGATTCATCTCGACGATCACCGATCCTGTGTCCAGCTTAAACTCCTTGCCCATTTAAGTAATTGCTGTAATTTTTTTTCCAAGTTGTAGTGTCTATTGTGCCGGAGTGCCTTTTGGGGGTCTCATATTTTTACTGTGAGTGGTTTTTGTTTAAAAAAATAAAAACTGCGAAAAATTGGTACACTGAAACAATGGATCCCAGAGGCCATGTCTACATTTAAGAAGAATCACGCCGTCATCCGTCACTTTTGACAATCTGTCTATGAACTTTAAATGATTATATCTTTTAATAGAACATTGATATCAAAGATTTAAAAACAATTTCATGAATAATAGACTTGAGCAAAGGTGTTACAACTAATTGAAGTTTAAAACATAACGTATTTAATTAATATAAATTTTGACGTTTCCAATGTCAAAAGTCAATGTTGCCAAATGTGTGATGAAGTAACTAAATTAAAACCAAATATTCCTAAACTAACTTCAATGAAGACGGTGACAGTTGTGGTAGGGTTGACAATATTAATTTATAAATTTAAAAATTAACTACTATTTTTTAATACAAACAGTGTTGCCAAATTATAAAGTTACTAAATAAAAATCAAATATTATTAAATAAAATAAATTGAATACTTTGCTGTGTTTGTTATCAAAAGAAAGGAAACCGTAAGGGCCAGTTTTAAAATGACAAAAAAAATGTGTCATGTCGGTCTGCTTTTGTTTTTCGTAAAACGTTGTTAGAAGTAGGTCGTCCTTGGGTTTTAAGGAAACGACACAATACGGACTGGTGTGCACGAATGACAAAAATGTTCTATGTAGATTAAAATTTGTTTTTTGCAAAATGTTGTCAGAAAAATATCGTGTTTGGGTATTTTCAAATTACAAAAGTCAATGTTGCCAAATGTTTAATAAAGTAACTAAACAAAGAACAAATATTCCCAAATGAAAGGTTACTGAAGACAGTGAATGTTATATTAGGCTAGGTCACGATGAGGGCTAGCGTGCAAAATGAACAAAAATGTTCTGTATCGAACGGCTTTTGTTTTTTGGAAAAAGTTGTGAGAAGTATGTGGTGTTTGGTACCAAATGAAAAGACTCGATAAGGGCTGGCGTGTAGAATTAAGAAAAAAGGTCAGTGTTGATCGGCTTTTGTTTTTGTAAAAATTTCTCAAAGATATGTCGAGTTTGGTCTCAAATGAAAGGTTTTGTTGAGGGCTAGCGTGCACAATTGACAAAAATGTTCCATGTCGATCGGCTTTTGTTTTATGCAGAAAGTTGTCAGAAGTATGTCGTGTTTGGTATCAAATGAAAGGTCTCGGAGAGGGCTAGCGTGCAGAATTGACAAAAATGTGCTATGTCGATCGGTATTTGTTTTTTTGCAAAAAGTTGTGAGAAGTGTGTGGTGTTTGGTATCAAATGAAAGGTTTCAATGAAGGCTGGTGTGCAGAATTAACGAAAATGGTCAATGTCGATCGGCTTTTGTTTTTTGCAAAAGGTTGTCACAAGTATATAGTGTTTGGTATCAAATGAAAAGTCTCGGTGTGGGCTAGCGTGTAGATATGATAAAAATGTTTCATGACGATCGACTTTTGTTTTATGCAGAAAGTTGTCAGAAGTATGTCGTGTTTGGTATCAAATGAAAGGTCTCGGTGAGAGTTGGGGTACATAAATGACAAAAATGTTTCATTTTTGACCGGCGTTTGTTTTTTCCAAAAATTTCTCAAAAGTATGTCGAGTTTGGTCTCTAATGAAAGGTCTCGTTGAGGGCTAGCGTGCAGAATTAACAAAAATGTTCCATTCCGATCGGCTTTTGTTTTCTGCAAAAAGTTCTCAAAGGTATGTAGAGTTTGGTCCCAAATGAAAGGTCTCGGTGAGGGCTAGCGTGCAGAATTGACAAAAATTTTCCATGTCGATCGGCTTTTGTTTTATGCAAAAAGTTGTCAGAAGTATGTCGTGTTTGGTATCAAATGAAAGGTGTCGGAGAGGGCTAGCGTGCAGAATTGATAAAAATGTGCTATGTCGATCGGTTTTTGTTTTTTGCAAAAAGTTGTCAGAAGTGTGTGGTGTTTGGTATCAAATGAAAAGTCTGGTTGAGGGCTAGCGTGCAGAATTGACAAAAATGTTCCATGTCGATCGGCTTTTGTTTTATGCAAAAAGTTGTCAGAAGTATGTCGTGTTTGGTATCAAATGAAAAGTCTCGGAGAGGGCTAGCCTGCAGAATTGACAAAAATGTACTATGTCGATCGGTTTTTGTGTTTTGCAAAAAGTTGTCAGAAGTATATCGTGTTTGATATCAAATGAAAGGTCTCGGAAAGGGCTAGCGTGCAGAATTGATAAAAATGTGCTATGTCGATCGGTATTTGTTTTTTGCAAAAAGTTGTCAGAAGTGTGTGGTTTTATGTATCAAATGAAAAGTCTCGTTGAGGGCTAGCGTGCAGAATTGACAAAAATGTTCCATGTCGATCGGCTTTTGTTTTATGCAAAAAGTTGACAGAAGTATGTCGTGTTTGGTATCAAATGAAAGGTCTCGGAGAGGGCTAGCGTGCAGAATTGACAAAAAATGTGCTATGTCGATCGGCTTTTGTTTTTTGCAAAAGGTTGTCACAAGTATATAGTGTTTGGTATCAAATGAAAAGTCTGGGTGTGGGCTAGCGTGTAGATATAATAAAAATGTTTCATGTCGATCGACTTTTGTTTTATGCAGAAAGTTGTCAGAAGTATGTCGTGTATGGTATCAAATGAAAGGTCTCGGTGAGAGTTGGGGTACATAAATGACAAAAATGTTTCATGTCGACCGGCTTTTGTTTTTTGCAAAATTTTATTAGAAGTATATCGTGTTTGCAATCTAATGAAAGGTCTCGGTGAGGCCTGACGTGCAAATATGAAATAATTGTTTCATGTCGATCGGCATTTGTTTTTTGCACTGACAGCGGAGCTCTAGGGAATGCTCGGCGTAGCCGAGAATTCGCTAGTCATATACTATTTTGGTAGATTCACTATATATATCTCTATATATAGTTGGATTCATCTCGAGCATCGCAAAAAGTTTGCTCACGGGTACAGGTCAAACCATTCATGTAATAATTTTAATATTATTTTATTAGATGTGGTTTATTGAGGACCAATCGCTTTTGGGTTTCTCATATTTTTACCGTGCATAGTTTTTGTGTAAAAAATCGAAAACTAAGCCAAAAAGGAAAACTGGAACAAAACTGAAAAAAATATCCTAGATGCCAGGTTTAAATTTAAAAAGAATTACTGTGTCATCCGTCATTTTTGACAATTCAATATGAAACTTTTAATTGATTTATTTTGAAAATGAAAAGAGATATTGTGAAGGTAATTACATTTTTATACATTATAATAGTGAGCGAAATATATAAAAATACACTGAATATTAAGTGTGGTGTATTTAAAATATTTAATTTTATGACGTTTGACGTTTATCATCTGTTGGGTCAGTCAATCAAAAAATTCGTGGCACAAGTTTTATATTTTCAAATATAAGAGAAATATACAGAAATATAAAATAAACTTTGTTTAAAAGAATATGAACAATACACTTTGTGATGTAAGTATATCATTTTAAATTTGTTTCACTGTATTTAAATATGTATTTTCATTTCAGTTATAATTTTTAATTGGTTACCCAAACAAGAGTACATTTATAGAAGAGAAATAACATAAAATTACTGACAATAACACTACTGAAGTGTAACTGATTATCATAAAAGTGCATTGTACATAATAATTTACGGCAAACTTTATTTACAATATAATCAAACAATCATAATGCAAGTCTTGTATTTGCTTGGAGAAATATATAGTAAAATTAGTTTAAAAGTAAAATTACACTACTTTCTGTAATGTAAGTATGTAATTTTGTATATTCTTGGCTGTATTTAGATATGTGTTTTCATTTCAGTTATAGTTTTTAATTGGTTAAGATATCCAAACAAGAATATATTTATAGAAAAGAAATAAGATAATATTACGGATAATAATACTATTGACAAAAAAATAAATTCTGGAAATCAATCAAGCCGCGTCGTATTCAGTCATAAACACATTTATTTAAAAATACTGACAAACCTTTCCTTCATACCCACTTGGAAGAAATGTTTAATAATTTATTGTACAATAATTATTTTAAATTATGTATCTGGATTATAATAAATTGTAAGTAACTGCATTTTATACATTCTTTATGTATTCTTTCATCAAATTTCAGATGAAAATAGTTGATTACAACAAAGATTTGATTTTTAAAAATTCTATTGAATTTTGTTATGGAATGAAATGATTTGTTAGATAAAAACGTTTATATATTAATAGTTAAATATTTTATTTTTTAGATGAGACTATAACCTACACGTACTCAGATACTCTAACATGGAATTTTTTATAAACTCAAACAATCTATTGGGCAATAATTATAAAAATAAGTAATAGTAAAACATATTCTTTATTAAATGCAAACTAAAGAATATTCCAGAATGGATTATTTAATCAAGAAAACTACATTTCAAAATTGATTTACAATTTGACGTTTAAAAAACTATATTTGATTACTATTGAAACACTTCCAAAGGTAAATTCATACTGTACAGTATTCTTCCCTTATATATAAATACTTTTAAATCTGATTTATACATATTTTAGATAGTTAGACTATAGAGTTTGTCTGATTACGTGGAAAAACTGACAAGCCTTTATTTCATACAGTTTTGGAGGAAATTGTTTAACAATTTAATGTACAATAATTAGTATATAAATAAATAATGTGTCTGGACTTTATTAGACTTTTTTTAATTGCAATTTACTATTTCTTTACGCATTTTTTAACATTTCTGAGGAAAACATTTGATTACAATAGAAATTACATTTTTCAAAATTCTGTAGTATTTTATAATGAAATGAGATGATTTCTCAGATGTAAACGTTTACATAAACAAAGTATCTATCCATTTATCCATTTGTAACTGATGTATGAAACAATAAACACCTTTTCAAACCAAATATTCACCGAGTAGTTCGTCTGATTATCAGCTGATGGCATCTGCTCTTAGTCGAACTTGTATGTGATTGTACTCCACGAAAATTCATGTTTTCATTAAGAAATAATGCAAAAGAACGTATAAAAATTGGTCACTTTATCTACAACTAACAGGCATATAAATTTTCAGTTATGTGTGAGTAGTTCATATATACCTCAACAGATGGCGCTAGAGCAGCACTTAAATTTCAAAATAACTTCAAATTGTATTTATTATACTTTTATAATCATTTAAATTGATATTTATAATAAAAAATAAATTATTAATAACAATAACAATAGTTGTAGATAAATACATATATAATTCAGCTTCATAAATATATAAATGAACATAGCAACACAAAAACATGAATATAATCTTGTTTTTTTTGGCAATATAAAAATGTATCAGTTTATAAATTTTGGTATGTTATTTCACATTATTTATATTTATAAAATAGATAATTATTTTCAAAATAATACATTTTTATATATTCTTTAACTAACTTCATACTTATTGTGTCAAGTTATGACATTTAAGTTCTGTCAAACTGAATGTATTGTATGAAAATACAAATATTATTAAGATATAATAAAAATACATAAAATTGGGTTAAACGTATTATTTAAATCTTTTCTTCTTATGTATTTTGATGATTAAACCGTTGTATCTCAAAATCCCTAAGCGCGGGAAATTTAAAATCTCTATAATTTCATTTATTTATCAACATGTATTTTTATTTATTTCCTAAACGGTCTCGCGTGCCGCTTTGAACGTGTTATAAATAAATAATATACATTACAACAAATGTTTCTAGGTCTAACACATAGTAGCACCCCCCGTAGTAGGGTGTGAAAAAAATTCATCAATTTCCAAAGTTGGAATATTAAATATATGATATTATTTGATAAGTTATGTGTGAGTAGTTCATATACAGGGTGTTCCATTTAAGCGTGCCACCATTTCTATCTCGAGAACTATAAGAGCTACGAGGTTGGTTAAATTAGCAAAGAACCACCATTTTACAAGACTAATACAAAGAGCAAAAAAACTTTTTTTTGACCTGTGGTTCTCAAAATACGGGACACAACTTTCTCTTTTTAGATGGGAACATATGTTTATTTTTAGGTTATTCGATAGAGCATTTTTTTCTGAATTCAGCGATATAAACATCATATACTATTTTGGTAGATTCATTATCTACTAGCGTGCAGAATTGAGAAAAATGTTATATTCCGATCGGCTTTTGTTTTCTGCAAAAATTTCTCAAAAGTTTGTCGAGTTTGGTCTCAAATGAAAGGTCTCGTTGAGGGCAAGCGTGCATAATTGACAAAAATGTTTCATTCCGATCAGCTTTTGTTTTCTGCAAGAAGTTCTCAAAAGTATGTCGAGTTTGGTATCAAACAAAACGTCTGGTTGGGGGCTAGCATGCAGAATTGACAAAAATGTGCCATGTCTATCGGCTTTTGTTTTTTGCAAAAAATTGTCAGAAGTATGTGGTGTTTGGTATCAAATGAAAAGGCTCGATAAGGGCTGGCGTGTAGAATTAACAAAAACGGTCAATGTTGATCGGCTTTTGTTTTATGCAAAAATTTCTCAAAGGTATGTCGAGTTCGGTCTTAAATGAAAGGTCTCGTTGAGGGCTAGCGTGCAAAATTGACAAAAATGTTCCATGCCGATCGGCTTTTGTTTTTCGCAAATAGTTGTCAGAAGTATGTGGTGTTTGATATCAAATGAAAAGGCTCGATAAGGGCTTGCGTGTAGAATTAACAAAATCGATCAATGTTGATCGGCTTTTGTTTTTTGCAAAAATTTCTCAAAGGTATGTCGAGTTTGGTCTTAAATGAAAGGTCTCGTTGAAGACCAGCGTGCAGAATTGACAAAAATGTTCCATGTCGATCGGCTTTTGTTTTATGCAAAAAGTTATTAGAAGTATATCATGTTTGGAATCTAATAAAAGGTCTAATTGAGGGCTGACAAGCAGATATAAATTTTTTTTAATGTCGATCGGCATTTGTTTTTTCAATGACAGCGGAGCTCTAGGGAATGCTCGGCGTAGCCGAGAATTCGCTAGTATATATAACTAATTTTCGCTACACATTTCGAGTTGTGTTTTGCAACTTTTCATAATACATTAAAACTATCACAGAACTATAATCGAATTAATTATTTTATGATTTTTATTTCATAACACAAATATCATAAACAAATATTTATAAATATTTACTAATAAACCTGCGTACACAATTTTATTTTTTATTGTTGATTATATTAATTGATAGTTGGGCGCATGCGCCCTAACTGGTTGTTGCTGGCAACTTGCGGGTATTGCAGTTTTAAATCATATTATAATAACATATATGTAATATATAACTGTGTAATAACACTCTATTTATATATTTAAATTATTCTCTAATGATAAGAAGTTAAAACATAATAAATAATTGACATGAGAGAAGTTTATACTACTAAATCATTTATTTTAGAGTTCATTACTTTTAATTAATTCTAATAATATTTACATGATTTCTTTCTTATTAGAAATAAAAATACATTTTAATTCTTATTGTAATTTTATTTTCAATTTCTGCAAGAATGCGAAGTAATTATAAATTGTTATTTTACGATATTTTGGATTGTATAACCTATGATATTTTAATATAAAATATTTTAAGACGTTATAAATAATGTACATTTCCGCTTTAGTAAATCATACAATAAATTACTTCAACATTTAATACTCTATTATAATTTTAATTACGAAATGATTTATAATGAAATACCGAGTTATTAAAAACGACAAACCGCATTCAATTTCAACAAACTGACTATTCCACAATGAAGTTCATCATTGCGATATTCTGCTACTTTCTTTCATTCCTGTTCCTGTGTAAAGCTGCGAACAGAACAAAGATTGAGCAGTGTTACGAGTACAACAACAACAAGTGTCCTCTGCCTGCGACCATCCTTGGAGCCGTGGTGTGCGTGTTCGAGGGCGAGAAGGACAAGGCAAACTACCAGGTGAAATGCTACGACAAAAAGCACAAGAAAGTGTTCACTCATACCAACAAGGATACTGTCTATGAGGATCCCAAAAACACCGGATTCCATGACACGTACTGGTTGTAAATTTTCCGTAATAAAGTGATTTGTAATTCTGTAAACCTCTTTTTATTTCATTCAATCTCTTGATATATACAAATATATTTTTCGTATATAATATCATAAGTGGTTATTTTTTGCTGAATTTTTTTTAGATTGCTACTAGAGTTGGTTACGTAGCAATTTATCGCGAAGTATTGACAAAAAAATCACGAGCTGTTTTTTGATAAATGTCAAGCGGTAAATTAGCAACAGGCTCTAGTAAAGCAACCGGGTAAAATTTAACCACGAATGGTATTCGGATGTCTATTTCCAAAATAAAAATAATTGAACAAAAACCAACTTTGACAGATATATAAACAATATGTTTCTAGGCACTCTTAAAACGTCAAAAAATTCTCGCTTAACAAAACTCACTTACTTGTAAAATATAGCATCATATTGATTTTAAATGATGCCAAATTTTTTTTTGTGACGGTGTTTTGTCGAAATAAATCTTGGTAATTATGTAGAATCTTGAATTTGGATTGATTTTATAAATTTATGAATGAAATAGTTTCACAAACATTAATTTTTTTCTTTTGAATAAATTTATCCTCTTTACTTGTCAGTAAAATATAATCCTTGAATCCTTCCATTTTATCCTATTTAGATATGTTTAGAATTAGACAGATAGTTAATACTCCTTGCCCAAACTGTAATTCTGTATATCTTTTTTATTTTCAAACTCTTAATTCATACAAATGTTTTTATTTTACAAAAAATCATCTTTTTATACAGTAAAATCGAACGGTTCGAATTCTTTTCTTATCCTTTGAACAAGTTTATCCTCTTCACTTCTCGGTAAGGTGCAGTCTTTCCATTCCACTCTATCAGACATGTTTAAAATTGGGCTAGTAGCTAAAACTTCTCGTCCAAATTGTAAAGGAAAGCCAGCTTTACATCGGGTATATAGTGTAATTTCGGGAAGTTCCACACAGAAATATGGAGACCCAGCTGGGATAACTTGTTCTAAACGGCTACCAGAAGGAAGTTCTTCCAATTTAATTCCGTTTCCTTCTGCTTCATCCTGTAAGAAAAATTATCTTCATTTAGCACAACAAAAGTTCTGACTTTTCTTGTATTCTTTTATCCAATTACAATTTCACTGCAAGTGACTTTTAAAATTATTTCTAACCAAATTAAATCAATTTTGGATGTGAAATTTAAGATTATTTGACCGACCTTAATAAATACAATGCATGTTCACAAGTATTTATAATTCCTCAATGATTTTATTAAGTGTATACATTAAATATATTTTTTGGAAACCGATTAATCAAAATTGAATATCCATTGTTTTAAAACATCATTTTAAAATCGGTTATACAAATCAATAAACCAGTTCCTGAATGCAAACTGTTTTCGGTTTCGGCTAGCTTAGGGTGACCAGAAGTCTAAATCACAAAAGGAGGGCATGAGAGACAAAAAAGGATGATTATGAATTCAAAATTGAAAATGAAAAAAATAACAAACATATTTATCTCAACTTAAAAATAATATAAATAAAATAACTTCTTTCAGATTTAATTCTGTAATGTTTATTTAAACTAACGTTTGATGCCATTTTTTTAGTAAATTTACACTTTCTTTGTAACACTATTCGTGTTTTAAAAATTTAAAATATATCAAATCAGCGCGCGTTTCGCAACGTGTTCGTCGGAAGTACAATCTTGCAAAATAAACAGCCGAGCTGCGCGAGAGCGAATCGGCGCAACGAATGAATTTGATTGAAGGGCAGCGCGAAAAGAACTTGTGATTCAGTTCGTAATACTGGGTTATTTTTTATTTGCCTTAATTCGTGAAAAAGCCGGCCGGACATTTACATCTTGGTTAACAAGTGGGACTTGTCCGGCTTTATCCTGACGTCTGGTCATCCTATTATTATTTTACCCAATATAAAAAATTATTTCTAAATAAAAACTTAAAAGTTGCCCAGAAAAAACAAAGACAACCCTATGCGAAAACAAAGCATATGATTGGCTAGATTCAACACGTTTCATATGTTTGAGTAGAAACGTTTCTTTGATGTTCTTTCATTGTTTGACACTGTTTCTAGTCTTTGCTAAACAACATATTTCATAAATATGCCAATTGCAGTAAGTAAAAATTTCACTTATTTGTAGTTTATTTAAATTTTATTAAAAATATGCTTAATATTTTTTCTACCCCCGCCATAAAAGTTTGAAGCCATGCCGTTGGCATGAAGGTAATCACCATTAGTTTGTTTTTTGTGTATGTTTAATGTGTTTAAGTTTTAATTTATGTTACCTTAAAAATATCGGCCAATTCTCGCAATGCAGGCTTTGGAACTGGAACTGCTTGTATTTGTAAGTGGGAAGTTTTATAGTTTCTTTCAAAAAATATTGGCACCTTCTCCTGGTTTTCAAAGTATTGCCTAAGTGAATTTTTAAATTTGTTTATTTCTTCTGACACTGATTCTGGCAGAGAAGTAACAGATTGATGATGTTCAACAGGCAGTATTAATAAATGTTCGTTTACTAATCCTCCCTTGGCAAGAGCTAAATAGGATTCATCCCCGACACTTACTACCAAGTGCTTTTCGACTTCGGGGCTTGCTAAGCAGAACCAACACTTAGCTTGGTCAAAAACGGGCCTTTGTCGTTTTCTGAAAGGATCATCTCCTTTATTTTTCCTTTTTCTTCGGTCGTTATCCTCCATAGGAGCGTCCATGTTGTAGAAATACTGCACTGATGCTTTACCACTTGCTTTTTGCAAAACTTCTGCATCATAAGGACAGGCGGTTTCGTCAGTGGTTTGTTGATAAAGTTCAGATAAACGAATATTATCAACAGGTGTTAAGCTCAAAGCGTAAACCCACTTTTCCTTTTTGGGGTTAGCAACGCGAGCAAGGCCCAGGAAGCGCGTTGCAATTTCGCCTTTTTCTTCACCATTTGAACCGGCGTTTCGGTAGGGAGAACGTTCATAGTAAATGCCTTGCAAGCCGGATATATGATATCGAGGTTTTATTTCCGATGCGAGCCACGATATTAATTCTGAACCACTTATTGCCTCTTTTATCTAAAAACGCGAAAACTTTTAATTTTTATTTTTACATATAATTACATATAAGTCTATTTTTTTCTCCATTTGTGCGAAAGTAATAACTTTTTGATTTGTTTTCATTCCGAAAAATGCGTTTTTCTGGTATGTTCGTTGCTAGACAACTATAAATAGCTACGGAAATATATTTCCGTACAGTTTTGTACCGTTGTAACGCAAGTTGTAGCTATTTTCTTGTCAAAATTAACAAAACCAACTTAAATAATTTTATTAATTCCGACGTTTATACAATTAAATATAAAATAATTATTTTTCTATCGGAGAGAGTATGTATAATTCGTAGAAAAAAATGAACTTTCCAGACTTTTGGTTGTTAGACTCGGCTAGCGCCTCGTCCTACAATTGTGTACTATCGTCCAGGAATATAACATATTTCCTATTAATTTAATTACACAATATATTATTTTTGGAACAAATATTTTATTGGAACACTTTTTCTCGGTTCGACAAATTAGAGATTTTCTATTTTTAGTGTCTGTTCTTCCTTCGGTCTGAATGTATGTGCACATGAGTATCGCAAATGTTGGCTATACGAATTCTAATGAAACTTCATATTTAAGCTTTCAATATCAATGACACAAGTTGAACAACTTTTGATAAAATTATATTAACCGGAAGTGGAAGTTTATTCTTGTCATTTTCAAGTTTTTGTAGATATTTCATAACAGAAATATATTTGAAGAAAGTTGATGTAAAACATGCAAGTAACAACTTTTATTTAAATAAATATTTAATTTGATGATTTCTCGGTCGGGTTACTGGTGTTTACAAATGACCTTTTTTGTAATTTTAAAAACATAAACTGATAACCTTATACAAAGACGAATCTTTTAGAAAACAGTATTTTTGTTATTAAAAATCTGTAATTTGTTGAACATTTTCCCAAATTAATTAAAAATTTTATCGCAGCCTATGGTTTTCATTAAATTTTATTTGAAATATGTTTATTTATTTTAAATTTACAATATACACTAATGTTTACAAGTATTTTAATTGTAGGTACGTACTGTGCATTTTGTATCAAAGTTTGTAACATTTTGTGGCCAAGTAGAACTAAGTAAAATATCAACTCCTCGATAGTTAGATTGTCCTTTTAAACAAGAATCTCTTAAAGCTACAACATCGGCTTTATTGAACTCGTGTTGTTTGGGCTCCTGTTTTATATTTGTGTTAGGTACTCCGCTTAAATACGCTATTTTCAGGCCTCCGCTGTTTCTAAAAATACCTTTTTTACCTAAATATTGAACGTTTGGACAGAATTCTGTCACATTATCTGGATATAATCCAATATGATCGTTTGTATTTGGACCAAGTATATAAGTTGGTATGTTAACTGCAACAATTAATTTTAAATATTTTGTATTATTAATAATTATAAATATGTAGGTACCTTGTTTTACACATTTCTTATAATCATCAAACTCTACATTGTTAATACCAAAAAAATTCCCGACGCATAGTAACATATCAAATGGTCCAGACTTTTTATTAATATTTTCTACTCTTTGAAATAATGTGTTAAATCTCCCCTCAACATCTCCACAAACTAATCTGAAAGATTAATTAAAATTTGTTTATAAATACTTTCAAATTTGAATTTTAAATTTTTATGCTTACATTTTCTGTTTTTCATTCATTGTTGAAACTTATTTAAAATCAAATAATTATTAATTATTATTAATGTAACATTATAATACTTTACCCCTAATTTAAATCATCTGCTGTTCTTTTGAGAGGTTAGTTTTACGTTAAAACGTTGGTGACAGAACACAGAAAATGTGGACAATTTAGCGGCATATTTGATTTTGACACATGGTGTTCACGTGAAAATTAATTTTAAAAATGTACAGTTATTTACGGAATATACAAATCAAATCGTCATTATTAGTGAATTGTAGAAGAATACAACATTGTTCCAATAATTTACAAACAATAAGAAATAGTAACAAAAGAAAATTATTGTTATATAACCTCAATTTTCACTGTGATTTTAAATATTTTTCATTATTTAATAAAGAAAAACATAATTTAACATCAAGTGTAGTATTATTTGTAAATAAAAAAATATTTATTTCTCAGCGCATACCAAATGGCGAAATTAACGAATCAAAAATTAGAAATGAATCTAAAGTTGTTGAATTTATTTCATCACAATTTCGCCAGCCGAAAAACATTCTACACAATTTCTACAATGTAGTTGCTCAGGAAATAATGTCAAATGAATATAAAGTGAACCCTACGTACAAAATGCATACTTTATCCAAGTCAGATAAGGTACCTTTATGCTGGATTTGTACTTATCATGTGAAATGGCCCGTTGAACAAAAATTTCAAGCAACTGCTGCTACGAAGAAGGAAGCATCTCATAGGGCAGCATGTAAAACATTAGCGTATTTATTAAAAACCGGGAAAATTAATGGACAAGGTATACCTCTCTTGTATGATAAGTCAACCGTTAAGAAAATTACACAAGACGTCAGCTGCACGATTAAATTAACTGAGGAAGAACAGATACAATTAAAAAATATTTACAATTTATTTCAAGAAAAACTTTTGCCGGAAATTGATATAAATGAAATAAAGGACAATAATAATTTTATTAGTCACAACTGTAATGAACATGTATCTGAAAGTGAAATGTTAGAAGTAGAAGCATTTGAAACCAAGATTTCTAAGAAGAAAATTAGTAATTTGTACGATGCGAAAGAAATTGTTAAACTTCCTATCCGTGAGCACAAGTAAGTTAGGACTAGGCAATAACAATTCATTATTTCTGTTTTTCTAATTTTAATAATTGCACTACTTTACAGAGAAGCGTTCATGAATCTTTTGGACAATAACAGAGTTATTCTCGTACGAGGAGAACCTGGTTGTGGTAAAAGTACCAGAGTACCCCAATATGTCCTGGAACATTTTGTTAGAACTACTCAGTCTACAGATGCTCGAGTGGTTGTTACACAACCAAGAAGAATTGCTGCGGTATCATTGGCTGAGAGAGTTTGCCAAGAAAGAAATGAACAGGTAAATATATCAAATACCGGATTGACAGGAATTGGCTATATATTTAAGCTGTGTATTTCCTTATTTTTTTATAGGTCGGAAGAATTGTCGGGTATCAAATTAGGTTGAACAACAAGTTCAATCCTCGTACTGGAAAAATTCTTTACTGCACCAATGGTATTTTATTAAATCAAATTCAAAACGATCCCGATCTGAGTAATGTAACTCATATCATACTTGATGAAGTACATGAAAGAGATTTAAATACTGATTTACTTATGAATTTAATCAGAAATGCTATGACTCGAAATCCTCATCTTAAACTTATTTTAATGAGTGCAACTATAAATACAAAATTATTTCAGGAGTATTTCGATAATCCGCCAGTTATGAACATTCCTGGATTTACATATCCAGTCAAATCTTATTTTCTGGAAGATATTCCATTAGATTTATCTAGAACTCAAGTTGCATGGAATAATTACAGTCGAGTAACTTTAGTTTATGAGGATATAGTTAAAGTTATTAAATGGATCAACAAAAATAAACCGGAAGGAGCTATTTTATGTTTTCTTCCCGGGTGGGAAGAGATGATTAAAGTTAAACAATTATTAGGAAACAGTTTAAGTACCAGCACTACTTATATTGTAACAATTCATTCAAAATTGCTTTATGAAGAACAGAGAAAAATTTTTCGCAGACCACCGCCTGGTATTCGTAAAATAATTTTAGCGACTAATATTGCTGAAACAAGCGTTACCGTTGATGATGTGGTATATGTAGTTGACGCAGGAATACATAAGGAAACTCGTTTTGACCCAGAAAAAGGAATAATGTGTATTGATAATCACAGAATTTCTCAATCTAGTGTTAATCAAAGAAAAGGGCGCGCGGGTAGAGTTCAACCAGGGGAAAGTTTCCATGTTTATTCAAAATCATCGTACGATGAAATGCTACCGTATTCAATCCCAGAAATTTTAAGAACATCCCTCACAAAAGTAGTTTTGGACTCTAAAGTATATTCTCCAAACATGACTTCTGATGATTTTTTCTCTCGTTTACCGACACCACCAAAAGATGAGACCGTTAGAAAAGCAGTTGAAGAACTGCAAGAATTGGAAATGTTAGACGAAAATGAAAATTTGACTCCTTTAGGCAGAGTCGCATCTGATTTTCAGTTACCGCCAAAGTTAACCAAGGCAATGATTCATTCTGTGATTTATAAATGTGTAATACCCATAGTGGATATAGTTACGCTAACAAGTTCCGATGCAGAAATTTTTACCGGAACTCTAACTAATAAAGAGGAAATAAATAAAACTAAGTCAGATTTGTGCAAAAACAGCGATCATATCGCACTAGTGATATTGTTTGAAAAGTGGAATAATATGATGATGAATGATGAACTATTAGATGCTTCTATGTATTGCTCAAAATATAATTTATCTTCTCAAAAGATGAATACTATAAAACGTAAGGCATGTTTAATTCATAGAATATATGTCAGCCTGATAAATACATATTTTAAATTAAATTAATATATTTTTTTCAGAGTTGAAAGATGTGCATTATGATTATTTGGCAACATATTTGAAAAATATATTGCCATTATCTGACGATTTTGCAGTAAATAAAGAATTTATTAAAGGTGTATTGTTGTCTGGTGTTGGAACAGTTTTATTTAAAAGAAACTGGGACAAAAAGAACGGCAGAATTACGAAAAAGAAAGTTTTTATTACGAGGTAAATAAAGTAAAATTTATGGTGGTGATATTTAATTATTTTTTAATTATTTCAGGAATAATACAAAGGCAACAATCACTTCCGATAGTGTAAACTATAAACGGAACGATGACGAATCTCCATTTTTAGTTTATATTAACGAAACTCGATCAGAAATGAGACGTACTAGTTTAATTCGGGAAACAAGCGTTATACAACCATTAACTTTTCTTTTATTTCAAAATTCGGAACTTTATTTAGAAGAAGTTGTAAATAACAGTACCAAATTCGAAGATCCAGTTATTATTAAATTAGAGAATATGCAGTTAAAAATATTGTGCGACAGGAAGTAAGTAAAATAAACTTATATTAAAATAATTAAATAATTATATATTATTTTTAGTGACGGGGAATTAATAAATAAGTGCAAATACACACTCAAAACAATGGAAAACTATTTTATTTACCAACTAACAAAAGGTGGAGAAGAAAACAAAACAATTTTAAAGTATTGGCATATGATTTTATGTATGTTAAACTCTATCCTTAGAAGCTAAAGATGTAAATACCTAATTTTATGTATAAACAGTTTTTAAGTTTATTAGAGTTTTGTATGATGCAACCATTAATTTAAAATAAAATTACTGATTTACAAATATTTTTTTTAATCTAGCACTCACAATAATTTCTACGGTTATTGTATTATAAATTATTTCACAAATTATTTGGGTCTATTTTAGAATTCATTGTAATTCCTCTTTTTTAAAACAGTTACAAATTTTACATGCAATTTTCAACATTAATATTATTACAATTTTATAATTTGAGGAATATAACATAAATTAACGATTTTTTCAAATATAAATCATATTAATACTAAATTAAATTACTTTGTATTGCATTTTTATAATTCCGTATTATTACTGATTTAACACAAATTATGCATTATTCACAATAATAGTAACTAATAAAGACGATGTGAATAATTTGTTGAAATAATTGAAGTACTGTTGTGTTGTATTTGATTCGCGTGACGTTGTGAAAAACTGGCTATTTATTAAATTACTTTTTATTGTAAAATAGAAGTTTTTAATTTATATTTCGTACGTATTTAACGCGCAAGTCATTTGGTCATTTCCTTTACTTTACGAACGCTTGCGCCATCTTCAGATCAGTCTTTCGTAGCTCTTTTTAGTTGTGCAAAATGGCAGATCAAGTAAGTACCCAATATTTTGTGTAAATAAATCGGTAAATAAGTTAAAATAAAGTGAAAAAAGTGATTTTCTGATCAACTAATTATTCAAAGTTTCTTTTTTTGGTGTTATTTGATCAAATTCGCAAGTTCTAACCAAAATAGTTGCAATGTTTGACGAAGTTACTCCACGTGGTTTCAAATTGTTGAAGAGTATTGTAGTTTTAGGAGAAATTATAACCAAATTGCCAGTTTTAGCAAGTGTTTTAAAGATGTGTGCTGTTGCAGAACGAAAGGGCATTCCAAAAACAGCCAACGGTGTTCTTAAACCGCAAAAAGGGTTTAGGTAGCAAGAGACGCAAGTCTTTGCGTTATCACCGCGAAGTTGGACTGGGTTTCAAAACCCCACGCGAGGTACGCTTATTATTTGCATGCTAACGTGTGTTTCTTTTTCACAGCAAAATGAGAAAGCCTTCCAGAGGCAGCATGCCGTCAACCTGAACAGGAAGAGCGGCCTTAAGAAAAAATCTACTCGTTTACACCGTAGTGTTGGTCTAGGTTTTAAGACTCCCAGAGAGGTTCGTTTTACAGGCTATAATGGGGCCACTGGTGCGGCAATAATCGGTTGCTTCTGAGATGATCTGTGGAGGGACTACATCTATGGTTATGCTTTTCAGACAGTTTGTTGGAGATGTGCTTCGGTTCTCATCATTTCTGTAGCATGTTGGGTGCATGTTTTGGTATATTTGCTTTCATTAATTGCATGAACGTTTTACATAGCCCATAATAGAATTTGACTTCATAATATTTGTTTCTATCCAATTCTGTAACTCGTTCAATTTTTGTTAATTTGATTCAAATGTTTTTAAAATGGGTAGTAAGAAACGAAATTGGTGTAGATGTTTAAAATATTCTTTCATTAATAAAATAAAATTAACTTGTACAAATAGTTTGTTACTACCCATTTTTGGCTATGTACAACGATCGCAATAATTCAATAAGCTTCAAATGGAGTATAAAATGCTGGGGAGGTGCTACCATGTCCAAATGTTCTGCAGGGTCCGGCCTTCAACTTGCATGCTTTTTTATTTATGTGTCCTTCAAATTTTTAATTTCTTTTCAATCTGTAGGCCATTGAAGGGTCCTACATCGACAAGAAGTGCCCTTTCACCGGCAATGTCTCAATTAGAGGACGTATCCTCACAGGAGTTGTGCAGAAGATGAAGATGCAGAGGACCATCGTCATCAGACGTGACTACTTGCATTATATTAGGAAGTACAATCGGTTTGAGAAGCGTCACCGTAATATGTCTGTGCACTTGTCACCATGCTTCCGGTAAGCATATTTTGGAGATTTAAATAATAAAATTAATTTTATGAATATGGGCATTAGTATTATATTTCTAATAGTCCTAAACCATTGTCGACATATTACCATTTTGCAGAAGAATATGAAAATATACAATTAATGAGTATTAGTGAAAAATATTTCGTTCGCGAGCTATAAGAGATTAAATTTTGTTGCGGTGTCCTGTGATGTCATGTCTTTAGCAATTCTATTGGTTGTCTGATTTTAAAAAGAACATCGCGCGT
Organism: Stenolophus ochropezus; assembly: GCA_035578165.1. NCBI lineage: Eukaryota > Metazoa > Arthropoda > Insecta > Coleoptera > Carabidae > Stenolophus > Stenolophus ochropezus. Next base: position 36,589,525 of record JAQOWZ010000001.1, on the reverse strand, counting down.
CCGCATTTCTTACAACTTGCGGAAACGTGTATGCGGTCTAGCAGTGTCAAAAAGTTATTGTGTAGATGTTTTTATTACGAAAAGTAAATTTTAGTTAAGTCCAATAATAATTTTTTATTCATATACCTACAAATTTGTAAATAAATATAGTTTACCTATAAGAATATGAAAATAACCAATATTCGGTACAACTAATAGTTTGTTCGTCACTTTCGAAGACATAAGGCGTCAGAGGTAAAAAATTCACTTTAAAAATTGATATTTTCCAGTCGCATTTTCACTATGCTTATTTCACTCTGTTCCTTCAGAAAAAAAAATGGTTTAGGACCCCGTTTTGAAAGAAATCTAATTTATATACTGTTTATAGTGACGTCGAAATCGGAGATGTAGTGACAATTGGCGAATGCAGACCATTGTCCAAAACAGTCCGCTTCAACGTCCTGAAAGTCACCAAGGGCCAAGGCTCCAAAAAGAGTTTCAAGAAATTCTAATTCTCTTGTACATGTAATTTGTTAAAAAAAATAAAACAGCCAAAAAAACCTGACATGTTTCTTTTAGTCACTTATTATGCTTATTTCTTTTATTTCAGAAATAACGTAAATGTTTTCGTCATTTATTATTATTAAAAAGAAAATATACGGATATGCTCATACATACGGAACAAAGTATTGAAATACAAAAATTAGACTATGTAGTTCACAATTTAATTTTACGCTAGATAATATTAAATTAATTGTTATAATTTGCCAGGAGTAAGGAGTGAAATTAATTTTAATATTTTTGTTATCAGTTGTCTTTTGATATTATTGAATGTGTTTATTTATGAATAATACAAGCACTGAATATTGCTTGACAATTGTGGGTTCGGAATAACCAACCTCTTAGAAAATGAATAAAGGACATAAAATGTGAACAATAAATAACTTATATATAAATTCGTACCTTTTATCTCTTTATTAACAATAATTATTTACTGCAAAATGAAAATGATCACGAATAATAAAGAAACTAGCGGTTAAAAGTTTTTTAATTCCGTCTACTGTCGTGAGTTGTCGTGCTTGCCCGGTAGAAGTGGGGGCGGTTAAACTTGGAGTAAGTTACTAGAGGGCATCTACGTCGAGTAAACTTGTTTGATGAACAAGACCAAGTTCGAGCTGTAGTTCGTTGTTGTTAGTCTACTTGGAAGTTTATGTTTTGACGCGCCGTGTTCTGTAGTCTGTAGTGTTTTCTGTGTGTTGTGTTTGGAAGTGATGTATCAAAAAACTTATCGGTGGATTTAATGAAAACTTTCCCTTGGCGCTCATTTTGGATTATCTGAACGCGGGAATTTAAGGTAGGGTGGAATTTGTTTGTAAATAAATAGGTTATAATTTGTCATTTTAAATCGGATTATTTACGGTTGATTGGTTCATATGTAGGAGTGAAACTTGTTTTTTATTGGATTAGTTTTTATGATTTGTATAGTTTGGAATAAACGGCGGGTGAAAGTATGAAGTGTCGTTGAAAAGGGCACTGCGGATGGTTTTAGAGCGGCTATGCAATATTCACCTTTTGACATTCTATCTTGTCTCGTCTTACTCTAAGTCAGCTGTACTTGCACTACAATTATTTACGTTTACTTTAAACTGTAGCAAAACTTTAATGATGTGAAATCTATATATTTACAACAAAATCAAAAATTCTAACGTAGCACTTTTTGTAAACTACCAAAATTTCCGGATATGCATTCTGCAAGTACATGATTGCCCTTGAAATTATCTGTTTTTGGAATCTAATTAGAATTGTTAAGTTCCAATAAGATTTGTTTTCAATTTTGTTTGTATTTCATGAAATGTTTTGAGATACTTATTCGTGCACTTGTTGATTAATCAATATTTGATAACATTAATTGTTAAACAAATATTATAAAAAATTTGTTTAACAATACCAATGTTGTTAAAGATAATTTTCTAATATTATAATATGAAAATGAAAACTATTGTTTCACTGTTAACCTAATAATAACATTTGCATACAGAATGAAAGAGAAAATGATTTATAAATTTTATAATTCAATTTACGTTTTTCTTTAACTTTTACATTAATTTTTTGTTCATATGTTTCTATTATATTTGCTTATTATTACTATTCATATGTCATAAAATACAATAAGGTAATTGTTACATAAATAAATAAATTTTAAATTTGTGTATTTGTAGTCTAAATTATCATATCATTAAAAAACACAATGTGGTTCCTAAAGTCAGTTGAAAATGTCTATGACTTTGAGGTACTCTACAAAATTTTAAGAATTACAAAATACAAAAATTTGAATAATAGTTATAAATACCGTGTATGACAAAATGATCTAGGTATAGTCACAATTTTTTATGACCGCATAAAAGTGATTTTGTGGTGTACTCTCCTCCATGGATTTAGTGCTCGACAGGTGACGTCAGGTAAACGCCCTCTACGGTATAAATAAATGAGTACCGAAATCTACGATAAAGCTGATTGGCATACCTAGCAATCAGTAATAAGAATAGGTCTTATGAAGAACGACCTATTGTTGTAATCGTTCGACAATGTGATAAACGGAAAAATATTGTATTGGGAGTAATTTAGCGAGTTTTAAGCGTTTGTTAGTGACATGATTGTTGGTAGCGCATGTCCTGATGTAGAGAGCGGCAAAGCAGGTTCAACCGCCTCGCAGCCAAAAAGAAGAGTCCGCAACCTTGAATCCGCCTCTTGCCTCTCTTCTTCAGTCCCTCACCTCGCGCAGACTGCTGCATGTATACAAGACGTATACCACAGGAAATATTCCAGGATAGTGGTTGCTGAGATTGGGGTTGCCATAATAACCACTTCTGGGTTCTGGCTGCTTTATCCCTTTCAGAAATGTTTACTTTTTACTATAATGATTAAGTTGCCACGTTATTCAACGCTGATGTTGGAAATGCTAATCTGCTTTGCCCCTTTAAAAAACGATGTCTTTTCTATTTTAGTAAGTAATTGGTAAACCTTATCTTTCGGGTATTCGTAGTTGGTGTGGGGAATATATCCCAGTTTGCCGATTGCACAATTACAAAATTATAATATATATTATGACTGATAAAGGGCAATCATCCCATTTTGAATCATGTCCTTCATGCTGTTCTTAATGTCTATAAGTCGTGTTCAACACTTCTTTTCGTGGACCTTAAAATCAGAAAAACGTAATTAATTATAATTTTTTAATTAATGTTTGTTGTTTCATTCTTTAAAAAGTGCACAAGAAAAACATTGCTGTAAATCCAATAAAAATACACACCTAGGGTAATAAAACGTGGAAAATAAGTAATCTATTGCAAATTCCTGCATTGATGAAAATTTGTAGTTACCATTAATTAATTTTAAAAGTAGTTTTCGTAATGGTGTTACAGTTAACTGTAATACTAGCTGAGAAAGTTGAGAAAAACTGCGCTTGTGAGAATATCGAATATTTCTACACAAGGTGTGGTGGAAATAAAAAATTATCTTTTCACTTAAACCTCACATGTTCATTACTTACAAGAAATTGGATATGATAATCATTTACTGAAATTTTCACAATGATACATGACTCAAAACTTGTGGTATAATTAATTTTGTGACATTTGAACACGTGCATATAAGTACATTTTCATTGAAGGTATATTTTATTACTCATTAAGAAAATTGCAACAAATGTACAATATTTCATTAGCAATTGAATTGATATTTGTATTGGTAGAATTGCCAGGTAATGGAAAATAAATAATAATGAAACATTTATTTATTTATAGGGTCTATGGAAAGTGACATTTTAGAATTTAGTACTGATAATTTAATTTCCATAAGCGACAATTACATTATTTTTATCATTAAGACATCTTTTTGGTAATTTATTATTAAATTCTTTATTCCATTTCTTTTCCATTCCTGTTTCATGTTTTTCCTATTTTCTTTCCTATATTTCTATTGTTCTGTCATTTCATTGATTGGTTTTTTAGTCTCTGTTTCGTTCACTTAGTTATAGATTATCTGGATTCATTCTTTTGATTAGAGGGGCAATAGTGGAGTGTTTATATCAACTTTAAAATATATAATTTTTTTATTGTAATAAATACTTTGGTAATTGAATCATGCAGATACCATACATAAAAAGAGTGACGAAAATAGTTAAAGTTAGTATAATCTTCTCCAATAATTATCTTTCGGTTGTCCAAACTTTTACCCCTTGTACCCCCCAAATCCCAGCGCTTTGTGTATAGACAACTTATGTTGTCTGTTTCTAGTTTCGTTGTTATTGGTTTAGTTTTACTATTTCTGTTTTGTCTTCAGTCAATTCGGTATCATTATGACAAATTTCATTTCTAGTGATAAGTTTTTTTAACTATGCCTATATTTCACTTCCATGTGTGATGGAGTACCCATCACAGTACCTACAATGGTGTATTTTATTGTTAGTGGTAATAATTTGATTGGATTGAAATACAAGTAAACAGTAACAGAATTCCTAGTAGGAACTTGGTATGTCATTTTTTTGATAAAACAATACAAATTTACATTTAGTTTATTCACATTTATTATAAAATATTGTCCTTTTGGATATCATTAGAGACTAATGGAGAACGAAAAGAAAAAACCGTCATACACCTTTATATATCATAATAAATATGGACGAACCAAGAGTTCTGAAAAGCGATTGAATATTTTATTTCGTTGAGAAAGTAATTTGAAAAGTTAAACTCAAAGTGATGATAGCAAGTTTCCGTTTGCATTTGCCAGTGTTGCAAATTAGATAATTAAAGCTGTAGGTTTTTTGCGTACAGAGGTATTGGTGTTAACATTATGGACAACTCATGGTCGCCCATTACGCGTGACATTTATGAATATATGCTGTTAACTTTCTTCTAACGCGGGGAATTCGCTAGAATATGTTGCCTTGCTGTTTATGCCCAATAAGGCACAGGACGAGAATATGACGTTTCCGTGTTTGATATTTCAATGGAATTCTATTACCAAATCGTTCATAACTGTTTGAACAAATACTTCCTTAGAGTATTCACATTTTACATAGGTAATTAAAAGTTTTTTTTCATTAATAATCGTTTTTAGCTTCATTTTTGTCTTCCGGCATATAAGTAAAAGATTTAAGAATCGTGTAAAAAACACGTATCAAGATATTAAGTTCTGTTGTATTACGTACACTTTACTTACTATTATTATTACTTTAATCTTTATTGGAATTATTATATTTTCATTTAAGTATACATAGGTATAGGTATGTATTTTGTATTGGTTACAATTGTTTAAAAAACTGTTATATTTATTACTTCACGAGCACTAAAATTCGTTGTAAAGAATGCATTACGCAATATAAACCATTGTATGTCTATTTTACAAATAATTTGCTAAATTTCAGTGAATTTTTAAAGGTTTGTCGTGTGACGCATCGTTGAAGTCTCCAGCAGAACTCTGTATTCTCGTAGCTTTTTCTGTTTAGTTTCGTGGTAAAACAAAATCTTGCATCATTCTCAGCATTTGGGCAAACAAAACAACATCGGGCAAAAAACAAACAATTGGCAAACGGCTTCGTTTTTGGGTTTTGGCGCGAAGGAACGTCAGTGCATCGGAATTTTCCTTTCGGGCGGTAGAACGGCTTCTGCGAAGTCGCTCGTGTTGCGACTTATTATAATTCGTTGCAATTTCTAGAAATTGTTTTTTATAGCCGAGAAATTCCTAGTAACGAAAGTTATAATATTTCTCACAGAAGGAACATCAGCGCGTTTAGTTCTGCTTTATAATTTTACTGTTAAAAAATTATAATTTATGTTTTCTTCCTTTGAAATAAGGCCTCGTCTTGTAACTTATTCTTCAATTAAATTTATTTATCACCCATTCTGGTTTATGGGAATGTCAATTTGTTTTAACATAGATATCGAAAATGATAGGTATATTTATACAGTGGAGAACGTATACTGCAGGTTACATCCCGGGCACTCTAGCTGGCGTGGAGACTGCACTATAGTATCCATTTTTGTATGGAACGTTATTTTAATGTTGACAAATCTTAATTTTTATAAATATTTTTTATTTTCTATTGTGGTACACTCTGCACTCTAAAATAAGTGTTACAGGCGCTGTTAAAATATATTATTGATGTATTTAACAAACTAAGTTAGCACACCCAGTAACGGATAATAAGCTGTGATGATATATTTTCACTTAAAAAGTAATAAAATTTATTGCTTCAACAGGTATGCTATATAGGCAATATATTTAATCAAATACGGGTAATTTGAAAGTAATGAAAATACTATAAAATATAAAATAAACTAATTTTATTTCCAATGTTACTACCACATATATTTAATTACTTCAAGTCTTTATTTACAAATTATGTACTAAAATATATTTTAAATCAACTAAGTTTCCCTCCACTTTCAAGTCGTTTTGTTACCCATATAAACGTAGTGATTGTTTGCGGTGTTTTTTGTGGCTGACGTTTGATTTATTTGGATTTTTTGGTTATAAATTGAAAGTGGTTTAATGTTTGTTTTTGTTGTGTTATTGTTTTGCGTGATCCATTTTAAAGGAATTTAACAGATTAATTCTTGGTAATAAAAATACGCTGGAATGAACTTTGAAGTATTTAAGTTAATCTACAATAAATAATGAATTAGTTGGGATCTGTTATAATTAATAAAGATGATGATTTCATTTACGGTAATTTTCTTTTTAATAGGCAGGTAATAGTTACGAGATATTTATTAGTTAATAAAATATATATAAAAAAAATTGCATCTACTATGAATTTAGTATGGAAAATGAAAAATACATTTTTATCCGTAGGAAATTCAAATTTGGGCAGTTTTATCATTGAGACCTATTTTTGATTTTTTTTAAAAAATGGGTATTATACCCATAAAAAATTGATGTACGCACTCTCCTCGATAAATCAAAAACATTAAATTTGGAAATATGAATATTTTTAAGTTTATGCCCAGAAATGGATGTTTTCACTTCTGGATTAAATATTTTAAAGATACGCGGATAAGTAAGAGAATGAGATGCTTTATATAAAAATATAAATTATTAATATGAGAATATAATTATTTGATCATGTGACATGTTTTTCGCCCAATCAACATTCAGAAGTTGTGTAGTTATCACAGCTGTGATAAAAAACAAAAAAATATCACCTTATTAATTCGCTACTAAGGGATTTGTTTTCTTTTTTTATAATAACCGAAGGAGCACATTTCACTTCGTCCTTTGGACTCGTGAAATCTGCAACTCGGTTCCACTCGGAACTATCACCGATGATAATCATATCACTTGTATGAAGTATGAATATAGTTCCACAGAAATAACAAATAAATTATTGTACAATATACGCGAGGTAACAGTTCTGCTTCTGTAGGAGGTGACAGGCTCGCCAGTCAATTCTTCCCATCACCAGCAAAAACAGTTTTGTCGCGCTAATACTGTAAAATACTATATTTGTACATTATTTAGACAGTTGGTTACGACCTTTAAAACTCATTTTACATCCTCATAATCGTTTTCCTCACTAAACAAAAAATAAAAAATTCCTAACCAGTGTTCCCTCTAAGCTGCGCGGGTGCGCGGCCGCGCACTAATTTTTCTAAAGTTGCGCAGTCATTTTTGTATTCTGCGCACCATTTTTTATATTTCATTTTATAAAAGAATTGTACCTATCTAAAAATGACAAAAATTCAAATTCCACAAAAAAAGTAAAATTCAGAGGGTCAACAAAATTTTTGAAATCGGCCTTTGACATTTAAACGTCGACACGTCATCCAGCGTTGCTTGGTTTGCTTTATGTGAAGAAAGGGGAGTTCGTTGTTGTGTCTATGTGCGATTTGTATACAGCATAGCGAGCGTGGTTGCAAACACGTGGTTTGTAACCCTCACATATAATAAAATGAGATTAACTTCAAAATAAATAATATCGCTGTCGCTTATTTTATGTCCTCAGGAACCTCGTCACTGTGATTAGTTTCCCAATTCATTGCAAATTAATATAAACGCACATAATAAAACTGCAAAACTGACAAATTGACCGTTACTACTAGAAAATCTGATTTAATTATTAAATTTAAAATTATGTTTTATCATAATCAATGGTTTCAGAAAAAAAATGGCACAAAATTCGACATCCCACTTGCACACTTTTACATACGTTTTGAAAATTTTTGCTCCTATATATTTTGCACCGCGCAGTCAGCGAAAAAATTAGAGGGAACATTGCGGAAATGTATTTTGTATCCATTTGCGTCAGAGGAAAAATATTACTTAGTTTTGAACCTTTACCATTTCCGAGTTTTCGAATAAACCGATGTATTGAACGATAAACTCGATAAAATAAGAGACGTTGGAAGTTGGAACCAAGATTTAATTGGAAGCGATTTAAGGTCCGGTAGAATGATGGAATGTATTTAAATGAAACTAATCTATCTTGTATATGACATTCAATTTGTCTTGCTAAACGGTACTTTACAAAAAGTTGACATTTTTAACCTTCCTTAAACACCTATACATAAATTCCTAATCTTCTCTAGCAACGCGAATGATTACAACGATTTTAATATTTTAACACGAAGATATCTATGTGGTATAGGAGATGGACTAGTTCTGATATCCTGAATTCGAATCCGTTGATATACATCTCAATTAAAATTCATTTGAATTAACCACTTAGTATAATGTTGAAATAAAAGTTAAAAATTACTGAATAGTAACAATGTACAAAAATGGAAGAAACAAGAAGTTATAATTACAAATGTTTGGGGGCAATGGATCAGTTATTGAGTATATAAGGGAAATGGGTTTTATGTACAATTGAATATTTTTTTAATGCTTACCGATGGATTTCCATTAGAAAGATATCTTTACAATAGCTGTTTCGAACATTACTTATAGCCCAGGAATTCGTAAATTAACGTTAACAAAGAAACAATAAAAGTTTAATTTCAAAATGACAATTTTTATCAAATATAAATTTTATATCGTTGCATCGACCGTACAGAAAACGTAATGAACATTGCGGACAATAAGTATTTTACCGCCACCGGTTTCGGATTATGAGAGATCTTTACTTCGACTACAAAATCATCCTTAAGGGGTAGCGAGCATTTATTGCTGTTAATACTCAAATAATTATTATACAAATACATTTTTTTTTGTTTGTCGGTCGGGTTTCAAAGTTATATTTATAAATTGATTGGTAAGTGACTTCAAACAATATTTACCGAATGAAACAAATGGTAACATAGTAACGATGAAGGTTTATTTATTTCTAAATTTTAATTTCATTATTGATGTCGATCTTATAAAAATGTAATAAGCATTTAGGGCGTACTGTTGGTTTTCGATCGTCGATTTTCCTCAACCGGCAGAAAGCACTTACTGATCTTAATAACTAAAAAACTATCACAAAAAAGTGACCAGTTGACATGATTCGGACATTATTTGTAGTATTGTAGCTCTGTTCCTCTTAGCAATGTCTTATCAATGATGACGTTGATATGTTAATTTAAGTAGCTAGTTCATATGAAACATATTCAACTGGTAGTTGAATTCATTTCTTTTTAGGAATGAAGAATGCCAATGTTGAATATTTGTTAATATTGTGTAGAGAATAGTCGTTGAAGAGAACAGTTTGAAAGGTGGAAATGTGCAGAATGCCAGCATGAATCCGAATTGTCCCGGCAAGCAGCATTTCTAGTAGCTGCAGTACCCGTAGATCAAGTTTTAGAAATGGTGTATGTTGTCTGTAACAGTAGTGGCGGCTACAAAATCGTTTATCAAGTCCCCTTGTATACACGATCGCATTGCGAATCATTCCATGAACAGTTACTAAACGAGTTTGCTATTTTTTCTTTGCTCTCCAAACTTTTCCATGCCGCTGCCTTTCATTTATCATCTGATCGCTCGCTGCATGGGGTTCCGACCATTTCGGACGCGAATTTCGATGATGCCGTTACTGTTTGTTCTCAAGACATTGACTCGCGCAATTGACCTGACGCTGGACTGAAACGTCGATATCATTGGCTTTTCTAATCCTTCTAGGATCAAATATTGTCATGTACCAAACTACTCGCATATCGGTTAGGTAGTCATTACGGTAAGATCTGGCGTTCAATTCAATATTTAATCAAATGAAAATACCGCTTTGTTCGAGTGGTTCGGAATCCACCACGAAGAGACTGATAATTTACATCATCAAAATAGTAATAAAATCATAAGTATCACGAAACAAGTATTTATGTACGTACCTGTTTCATCTAGAAATGTTATACTATACAGTCTACAATTAAATGAAAGGACTTGATTTGAGACAATTTTTATTAAGGTTATTTCGACAATACTGTTACTGTTTTTCTCTCAAGATATTAACTTGCAGAATGCGGTTTCATGTTTTTTTTTCTGCATACTTACATTAATTTTCAAAACAAATAATTTAATTAAAAAAAAACAATAAATAAGTAATTAACTAATAAAATTAGCAAAATTAGGTAAAAGAGAAATTGAAATAGTTATGAAATAACTCTTCCTTTAGTGCACACAAACATGCGACAAACTGTTCTTTAACTGGAGGCTCAATTTCGTAGGTTCACATGCACTTCTAAAATTTTAATTACTTTTTTATAAATATTGAACATTTTGTATTTTCTCATTATAATACCCTAATCTTGAAATTAATTTTCAATATAAATTTCACTAAAAATTGTTCTCTCGGAAATTGCCCTTATCAATTATGAAATGAAATAAAATCATCTTTGGCTCTTGGCTCCCAAACAAAATACGGTCCTTTTCATCAGTCTTGTTTTTAGATTTATACAAATTAAGAATATATACAAAAAGTCAGTAAAGGTCAAATATATGATGTGTATAAATATAAATTAATTAGCAAGAAGGAAAAAAATGATATTAATTTAAATTTTAAGCAATGACTAATATCGAGAAGCATTAAATATGCAAATTCCAAAATGAAATTCTAAACACAGATCACGTCAAAAACAGACGGTTAACGGATCTACAATCATTGATATTCTTGAGTCAACGGAAAGAAAAGAATTCCTCACATTTCTTACAATACGTTAATATATTAAATGAAGACAGAATTGCTGTATACTAAATCTAAAATCATAAGATTATTTTTCAATGATGCATTTTCACTTTTTTTTTTATTTACTGAAAAAAAAATAGCATCTGAATTTGTCAATATTCTGTTGTCCAATTTTATTACAAAATTCTGTGTTTTTTTTTATAAATTTTGTGACGCAACTTTCTTACTTATAAATGAGAATAAGCTGCACATTAAACACGAATGTTAATATGGTGAAGAATGGAGAATTCTGGTCGTGAGTGAATGGGTTTTTTGTGTCATCTACATATGTGTGGACCGTCCCAGTCCCAGATAGTTCAGACTCAGTAACGGCAAATCTGCCCACGCTGATGACGGTTGTCTGGGGCCCTGCTGTTCGGATTTTGCGGATTCCACATCATCACCTAGTAAGCTCATTCGCTAATTCTTTCCATTACATTTTTGTCATCTTACGATGGCTTTAAACCAGGGATGAACACGAGACCCTTTGAGGTAAATTCCGCATTGCTTCTTATACATATAACAGTCAATATTTTGGAAATAATATAGTTATTGGACGTTTGTTAAGATCGCGTTGCTTGGATCGTCGTCGCAGTACATGAACACAGCTAATGCAAATTTCTGGTTGTTTAATAATCAATGAAATAAGACTGAACTTAGTTAAATTTTACTTATATTATGTACAGTGAATCATACAACTCAACTCTATCTCAACTGTAGTACTCTATAACAACTACTTTAATAATTACATTTTTTTCGAAATCGATACTAAAGTACACATTATCACTCCGCGAAGTTAGTCAAAGTAGTAGAGTAGGTAAAGTAAAACTTTAGACTCTCATGTCAAAATTTAACTTTACGGACTCATGTCAAACTGAATTAACCTATATTTTAATAGTATTATATTTTTGCAGTTTATTGTATCACTATCTAAAATAACAAACATATCATTCTACAATATTATTGGTGAATTTATTTATTATTTACCTTTGATAATAATTTATCTGATTTCATGCAGACTACGTCTAAGCATGTATGAAAACATAAATGAAAATTATAAAGAAATATTTGGCACTTTTTCAGTACGTTTGTTTCACAGCCATCCTCGTCTCAATAGCTAGCTGACGTTTTACAAAAACATAATGCTATTTATTTATGTTTTTAATTAATAATTTAATGATTTCGGAAAAAATATAATGTTTGTGTAAGGAATAAAGTTTTTTTTTATTACTCACATTGTTTATTCTTCTCGGCTATTGTTTCATAGAATAAATTCCATATGCGTAATAAAAAATTATACTTTAGTCCCTTGATATACAAATAAATATTTTCACACAAAACGCGTACCTAACACGAGTATGGGAATTGCGTACACTATTGATTGTTCAATTGACAAATAATGAATTATACTCGTATATAGTCTATTTTTTTGTTAATTGAACGCTCTTGTCTTCCAGATAATTGGTCCAGCTTCTTTTTTGTAATTTATGATATTTGTTTTGATTTTGGGCCGGTTTTCCACCTCTGGTTAAAGTGTCAGTTTCATTAACCATCAGTTATTAGAAAAATATCACATAATTACAATTTTGATTAATCAGAGGTGAAAAACCGGCCCTTAATGGATTCAAACTTATTTCATATTCATAGTTAAATAAAAGTCACGTTATATTGTTCCACATACTTGCTTTAATATTTCTTCCATAGTTATCAGTAAAACGTATATAATTCTCGATTTCGATTTCATTTACCTTTTTGGACGTATATATTATACTATTAATATAATCCTGATCTATTTATTGCTTCACAATATTCTTCTACTAATTGTTGAGGTATTTGCTTTAAAATATAATGTATTTTTATGTAATTGTTGTTTCCTTACCCCACAATTTTATCCAATTCGCTTTATTTATGGTTTCTTTATTACTCTATATTATTCTTCAGTTCATGTTCTGCAATTGTTCTAATTCCCAGTAATTGCTTTACTTATTGGCTCTGGAAGATCACTAATTTCCCTATTTGTGTAGTTTATCTATTCTATGATTCTGATAAATTTTCTCTTGACCTCTCCACCCTATAGTTCTAAATTGTTAAAATTTGTTAATTAAACCATGTATTGCATCCTACAAAGCTGCATTGTTAGATATATTGGGGTAATACAATCATTTTACGTCAAGGTGGCCTGTTTAATGAAACACTATATATTGTCTGGTTCTATAGTAAAATTGTTGTTATTGCCTATACATCATAAAATAGTGTGTTTTAATGGCAGTCTTGTCAGGCAGTATGGGAAAACGTAATTATGACAATGAAATTGGTCATGATTTTTATAGCCGCTGAAACTTATAAAAGTGTAAGTTCACACAACATGGCTAGCAAGTTATGAAATAGCTCTACGGTCGTAAAATCGCAATATAAATAATAAACCACACAATACGCAATACGTAAATCACGCAGGATTAATTTCACTTAAATAGAAGTTATATTCTTGTATTTGTTTTAGTTACATTTTTTCTTATTTAGTATCTATTATTTTTTTAAATATCTCAAAATGCCCAAATATGTATATACCTTTGGAATCAAATAGTTATTGATTATCTAAAGCTAAATATTCGACTCGTGATCAGTTTGTCTTGAATGTAGTACTGATTGTAAATAAATATCCGTGTATCCCTTGTTATGGTGGCTTAATTTAATCACGAATGGTTTCTCCATTCTACATGTCCTTTGATTGGTGTTGAAAGCAAACCAGTTGTACACACATCTGTAAATTAGGATAGCGTTTCAGCCCTGTAATTAACGCGACTGTTACAAGATGTCTCTCGACGGGATTCCTGTAAGTAAGATGTATGGGATTTATAACATTGTAACAAGCAGGAAATGTAATGCACTCATTACCTCTTCGTGTCACTTATTATGTTCATAAATACATTATATTATGAGCACTACAACCAATATACTCGTAGTTTTGCACACTAAAACACAAATATGAGTTTACACGTATTTTTGACGATATTTTATTACCTTAATAACTTTTTATACATTAATTTAGTATTTAACTTGTTTTATTATGAAGGCTGCAACGAACTATATTTACTTATTTTGTGATCTATTTATTTGCTCCAGAATTTGTTCCCGTTTATCCAAATTCCTGATTTATTTATTGTCTTAAACTCTTGATCTAGTATACTCTGTTCTGACCAACATGTAGTCTAATTTCTTAGGAAATTGCGCTCGTTATTTGCCCTAGAAATTGCCCCAATTTTTCTAATATGTGATGTATTCATTGTCTCAATCTTGTTTAAATTTTCAGTTTTCATTTTCCCGATTATTTCTTTACTTATTTCGTCCAGAATGTGTTCTATTTTCTCCGGAATTTCCCCTGCTTATTTACCCCGTTAATTTCTCCAATTTATCTAATTTAACAGTAATTTAAGTTGCAAGGAATGTAGGTAAGTACATTCTAACCTCCGAGAAGGTATGAACTGACGCGAATTACCCTGCTAGTAGGACTGCTATATTCTATAACACTTCGTTGACAAAGGTAAATGGTAACTATATAAGAAATGTTACATATAGAGCAAGAAATATATTTATAACTCCTCATTTTTGCTCTAGTTTTTGCCATAAAGAGAAATCATTGTTGTACTTCTTTGTCCCAGTGCTCTATTTTCTTTTGCATGGGCTCCATTTATTATAAATCGAGATCTATTTATTCTCTCATATTGTTGCTCTAACTGTTGTGTCAGTTTGCAGTAATTGCTCTGTATATTTTCCCAGAATTCTATTTATCTGCTCAAGTTTATCTAATTCTTCAAATTTATTTGCCCTATATTTTTGTTCTACTTTTTTTTCTCAGGCAACATTTTTTTATGAGTTAGGGGCCGTTCAAGTATTACGTAAGCACTATAGGGGGGTGGGGGGGTCTTTGTTTTGCTTATTTTGGACGACATGGGGGGTAGGGGAGTCTAGATGATGATTACGTCATCGGTAGCTATTAACTTTTTAACACGAATGGCAACCCTCACATTGGCTAAGTTCCGAATCGTGCAAAAATCGATGACAATTGAATCGTGGATTCGGGTTTCATGGACTGAAGACTGTTAATTTTAATTTAATATGCGTACCAAAAATTTAAAATAAGTTTGTTAAGTTTGTAAGATTATAATATTTTGTCCCTTACTCTATCTTGAATACTGTATCAGTAAAATCTAATCTCCTTTCTAAATCTATTTTCTTATTTTTAAAATTATAATTATAACATTTTAATTATAATATTAAAAAAAATCATTTTTAATTGAAAAATGTTTACGTAAGCATGGGGAGGAGGGGGTAAGAGCTTTGCTTACTTTTGCTGACAAGGGGGATGGGGGGGTAAATAATTGTAATAAATCTGCTTACGTAATATTTGAACGGCCCCTTACTGAGAATCGAATTCCCGTTATTTCTTTCGCCGTGCCAGTTATTACCCCTTTGCTAAAGAGATTGTCAAGTGTACCTATACATTTTAAAATTATAAACCGAATGTTTCAATGAGAATATAAGTTTAGGAAAATTTATATTCCTACGAAATTTGACCGAAGTTATTCATTTTTGGGGTTGATTTTACCTTATCTATTATCTATTTCTGGTTATGGTACATGAATTAATAATATTAACACGTTAACTGCCACCATTAAAAAAAAGGTGGGTCCCTTGGGCCATTTTTTCTTTTTTACAGATTTAAGGTGATTTCATATTAGAAAATACAAGTATGATAACAGAATTGATTTTTTTTAATGTTGCTCTAAAATTGGAAGAATTTTATTGAGGCACAAAATTTGCAGTATTTTATCATTTCAGAGACTAAAAAACAAAAAAATCATGCGCTAAGAATAGGTTTTGGTCTGCCAGGCCACCGAGAATTAAACTACGTTCACAGATATGCGTTGCGAGATAAACGTTAGACCACGGAGCATAATGTGTATTCAAACACTGAGGCACAAACGATGTATCTCAGAGCATACGAGGATATTTTAGTGAGACACATAAGATGTACCTCATGGTAGTTAACGTGTTAATAATGTATTTCTTGTAATTTGATATGTTAATTGCACTTTATTGTATTTTAAAACACATTCAGAAAGGGATTTGTGTCTTCTTTATTCTTTTGAATTATTTTTGTAATTTAATAGTAATGTTGGTATCGAAATATATTATAATAATTGAGGTCCATTGTTTCTTGTCTTTGTATTTTGGGTCATAAGAGGTTTGGCTTTAAATATATGCATGCCATAAACACCCGTAATGGTGGAATGTTTGAAAGGGAACATTTTTGATGAAATGTGAGTGTCCCATTGTCCCTGTGTTTTTATTTCGAGTGTTGGGCATTGTCGTAGGTGAGGTTGACCGCTGTTCATGCGTCACGTATTTTTCCGCGGTTCAGTCGCGCCCACTACCAAATGGTTCAATGCCATGGGCCGAGGTCTGCAGTTCGCACCTATATACCAACTCATATATGTGGAAATTTATTATAATTAAAACTGCTCTGACATATGACCTGGTTCCTGCTCGCATTACTCAATAATACACAAATAAAGCGTATACTAGAAATAAGTAACTTCTGGTAAACGCCCTCTACGGTATTAATATATCATTGCCAATATCTACGACTAAGCAAACTGGCACACCCAGCAATGGGAAATATGTCTTACATAGAAGAATCATAAACTGTATTAATAATAATAATAATAGTATCCCATCATTCCATTGGGACAGATGATGAGAAATCTATCTGTTTTTAAATATTATTATGAGGAAACTACAACTTACAGTTTACAGTAGGATCTGAATAATTCAGACACAGAGGTACTTTTCCATTTGATTAAAGATTGTCGAAGCTGGAATTTAAACCGAATGATCCACCTTTACCCGTCAATACTATATATACGTACAGATATCTTTATACGAATGTATTCGTGTTTAAATTGTAAACTTTGTACTGCCTATGTAAAAAAGTAATTATATATAAAATCATCCAATGAGTGTCTGCTTTTCTTCTTGAGTTTATATATTTTCAATTTTATCTCCATAGTTAAAAGTCGCATTTCTGTTATATCTTTGCTCGTAGTATATCTATTTATTGTGGTTTAGTTACATAGAAGCCGAGTGCCAAGTGTGTCCCATCACCTGTGAGGCCGACCGCATTACCGGGTTGTGCTCCCCTTAGTTTCGCCACTATCTGTGAATTTTCAACGGTTTGTTTGAGATTGGAAGACAGGCGGAGTACAAAAACAAAATTCCTCTTGAATTGATTCACTCGATACAAGCTAGAGATTTATTAATAGATTTTATATTTTTAGTAAGAAAAAATGCGAATTTCAGTTTAAATTAAAAATTATACATTAGTTCTAATATAAAAAATGAAACTAATGTTAATTTATATTTTTCGACAATTAACGTAATCATAGTCGTACAGCAAGAGTAAAATATGAATAATAAATCAAAAATTGTAGTTTTAATTAACGTTTTACTATTCTAATAAAAAAAAATTCTGACAGTATGTAATGCTAAAATATTTAAGTTGGCATCCCTACATTTTGCAGGCCTAAGCCGGTAAACAGGCAGTTTCTGGACGATTTTGAGTTCTGTCATAAATTGTGGAACATTCTGTATATATAATTTGAGATGACTAATGATAAAGGCCTTCTTCCATATTAATATTTATCAAAAGCCTTAAATCTGAATGGTACACTCAAAACATTATATTATATATATTTTATAGTGTCTTCTTTTTGTCGAAGATATTTTCGATTTCAATTGTGAGCGTGGTTTATAAAACTGTGAAATCTATTGTGTACAAGTGAAATTAGTTTCATTTTATAGTCTGCAAAAACAAACCAATTTATATTCTCAATACCCGTACTATAATTTTGCCAATTGCAATTTCTGGGTCAAGTAATAATTTTACTTATTTGATTACCAGTAACTCTATATTCAATTCCACTTTCAATTTAAACCGGGTTGCGTTAAAAATATTTAGTTGGAGAATTGAATTGAATTTGGTGACCTAGAAGTCTGGCTGCATTTGCATGTGGTATGTGGTGAGTTAGGGAGTCTGGTCTGCAGACAGACACAGACGCATATCATTGAATAATTGATGGTGCATCGATTGTCTGATTGGAAGACGGATGATTGAACTGACGCCGGATTGGTGTCAAGGCGACGGGGACATATGCAACAATAACCACGGGTCCTGCACTTCCATTAGCCTTCAATTATTTCTTATACTATATCATTACTCTAGTTCCAAAATCTATAATAAAGAATATCTTCTATTTATCGTATAATTTTTACCTTCACTTCTAAAAGAAATACTCGTATATGAATTGACGTTTGAATGGTTTAATAACTTGCCATTATAATATGATTATTCAAATATTGGCCAGCACAAAAAATCTTGCCTGTCCTCTTTACACATTTTATTAATATTTATATCTTATTTATATGAGAATTCGTGCGTTGACTGCTGACACGGTAATATAATTATTAACATAATAAATATTTACAGTATTAGTACAATTCCTTTTAGAGTATTCGATAATTATTTTTATAATATTTTCACTGTCAATTACAATAATTATCACTGTCAAATATAAAACATTTATTTCCATAGGTAAACAGAATAACTGCAATTGTAACAAATGTACCTACTAAATCATTAATTATTGTAATAGTTAATAGGACTAAATAGAAACAAAATTGAACTATAATATATATATATTAGCTAATGACATTTCAGATAAACATTTCAGATCTTCAAGAAACCACCAGTTCCGGTTGCATGATTAACACCAAAATCTAATCAGATGTAATCAGAATGTCAGAATTCATTTTTTTTTATTCACTAGTATTTGAATAATTGTTACAACAACATCAATCCATCCATTCGTCCATCCACACAAACATGGACAGACATCATCGTAAAAATATTAAAGTCGTGTTTTCTAAGGACTTCAAAACATGCTTATCCATTGAAAACTCACTAGCCGATTTTTAGCAAAAATAATTATAAGTAACTATGCAAAAATACTATTTTTTTTATATAGAATACAATTATAATTTTCTATAAATTGATATTTGTCTGCTATACATACTACTAATAGTACTCAAAGGAGTTATAAGGAGTTTGCAATTCGAAGACCTCCCGGCCCAAGGGGTATACGTCGATCGAACACATAAAATTACAACGCCCTTGGTGCCTTCAAGATTTAATGTCCAACCATTTTTTACTGGGTTTTACACTAATTTGATTACATAAGGCAAAAGGAATAATATTTCCTAATAATTTAGTTCACGTCAAAAAAATGTCGTAATTAAGATGTATTTTGGTTTTGTTTAGGTCGTGTTATGTTCTATAATATTATATTTAGTTAAAAAAAATATATAAAAGAAATGTGCGATGCAGATCTATAACGTCCTAGGTTATTCTTTTTAAAAGTAACGTCCTAGATAATTATTTATTTTTACGTATCTTGTTTTGTAGACATTGTATAAAGTTGTTAAACATTAGAGTATTGTAAGATTTTATTAAATGCCCTATTGCTATTATTTCTATTTCTATTAGAACGCCAAATGCATTATAACGAAATAATAACTCCGATTAATCAAAAATTATTTATTGTACTCTACCTCAAACATCTGTTTTAGATCTTATAATTTGTTTAAAAGAGGAAAAGTCAAATGAAAACATTTAAAATGTTCGTAAAAATTTGCCGAATTAACTTTGCCTTACAACTTGGCATTATTTTTTAACTGTATATGTCCTTGCTAATGACATGTCGAAGCAACAATTTAAATGCTGAATTACGATAGGTTAAGAATGGCGATTCCAGTAGAGCAATGCATCAGAGAGGAACAGTTTTCTATTATTCGTTTTTTTACTTATAATATGGAAGATTATATTTTTCATATCAGCAAGTGTATGAATGGAATATCGAAAAAGCTTGTGATTTCCGTAGCTAATTTTCCTTAATTTGAATATTTAAATTATGTTGTGACGAAACTTATTTGGAGTGCAAGACATGGCAAGAATACGGTATCACAAACACAGAACTCCAGAAAAAATAGTGCTAAAATGTTCTAGAAACAAAAAGCGCATTTTTTTTAACTTTGTGATACCTATCAGTATCACACATCCTCCTTATTCACGGACAACAGAGGTTCACTTGATTGACGCGCTCCGACTCGAAGTGAGCGAAATGTGATATCTGGGGTTCAAATCGCAGCGTTATTAATCTTTAAAAATTCTTGTAGAGACTCGTATATTCACAACGTCGCTACTAATATGAAGGTAAAATCTAAGCACGAAACAAATAACTTATAATGACATGAAGTTAATTTTCAATTTTTTACAACCTTAATCTATAATGTAATACTAATATCCTAGACTAATGGTTCATTGGAAATCATAGATCGTAATTCTCTAAGGGCCGATTTTTCATCTTTGATTAAAGTGCCGGTTACATTAAACGTCGGTTAATAAAAAAATATTACGTCGAAAAATTTACTTAAGTTATCAAAAATATAAGTCATTTACTATTTCGATGTGATACATTTCTATTAACCGATGGTTAAGCAAACCAATACTTTGGCCAGATGTGAAAAAACCGGCCCAAGAAGTATAATAAAGCGTATGAATGAAAACTATAATAAAACATTATTGCAAATGACCTAGTTAACCGATTGTAGATCGAACAATATTAGCAAAAGCGTTGAAAGGATTTGATTAGAGGCATAAACAATAGCGAATTGTCATCATACATTGGCATCACTGAGGTAAGTAGGCCATGCAGTGATCAAGTTCTCTATCAATGTTAAAAACGCTGTCGTTAGCCAACACTTACACAATATCCTTTCAAATAAAACAAAATCACCGATAAAAAGTGCCAAACATTTCACTCCTAGCCTTCTACATAATTAACTGTTTTGTGCGCGCTTATTAATTTCGCGATTATTGTACGTTACTATTAAAAATCTGGAGCTACTATAGTAGTGGGTCATAAATTATGCCTCTGGAAATTAATAGGCTATTTCGATTCATTATGCTGCAAATGTAAATAAATATATTGTAAACTTTCTTGCTACTAACCTTGTACTCTGAATTAGGTTAATATAATAATATTATATACTACAACTCATTTTCACTTTTCATATTGCTTTTGTTGCTTGGTTCACATATTGGCATACAATATTAAACAATACACGTTTTGAATAAATTTCAAATTAATGTTTGTCAAAAGATAACTATTTTAATTAAAATATTATACGCCGGTTTTTATATCTTCTTATCTTTTACTGTATGAGTCATTTAGACTATACTTTTTTTTAGCAATAAAATAGGTGAATTTGAGAATCTTACGTTGTAGAACTTATTACAATATTATTTTTATTTCAAATCACCGTCTGCCTCGTTTCTAAATAAATTCGAATACTTATTACGATTTTATTCGTATTTAATTTTTGTAAAGAATATGTTTGCATTTTTATAAGAATTATGGATAAAATTTTAAGATGATGGGCTTATTATTAAAATATGGAACACGGTAATGTACCTAAGGTAAATATAATTTGTAAAATAGGTTAGGTACATATACACAGTGCATAAAGCATATATTACATTACATATTTGCTTGCAGTAAAGTACTGCAAGTGTACGCAAAAGCAAATATATTATGTATTGAATAAATAAATAAATTTATAAAAACATGAATCATGTTGTGGAGAAAATGTAAATATGACCGGATTTTTCCGGTAAAGTATAACACGTTAAATCAGAAATTCTAATTTTGGTATTTTACATCAAATAAACCGCATTTTTTCTTCTTTCATAAAAATGCCAATGAATGTGACAGCTAATAAATTAGAGTACAAATAACGAGCATTCATAAGCTAATAGTCTGAAGTATAGTGTAACAAAAATAATTTGTGACAAAGCAGATTGGCACACCTAATAATAGGCCAGGTAACCATTTAAATTATCGGTATCGATATCCTTTTCAGTTATTTTTTCAACTTCAGTGTTTTTATTTTCTCTATATATCATGTTCACTAAATAGATCAAATGTAAAAATAATTTATAAAATATTTTTCACAACTCATAATAAATAAAGAAAACATTTTTTTTACTTTAAGTTCTGTAATGTTTATTTAAATATAAACATTGCAGAACTTAGGGCCGGATTTTCTATGTTCTAATAGGTGTCTTATAAGTCTCTATTAAATTAATTTTCATGGTAACCACGAATTTCTGTTTTTCAATATATTGTTAGCGTTACCAAGAGGATAAATCTTACACGATAGGAGGATAAAGTAACAGCTAGTTTATGCTGTCGATAAAATTTCGCCAGTAGGATAAATTTACGAAGTTGGTCCGAATATGACCGAATGTAAAATATTCTGTAGCATTTGTCAAATTTTTGATATTATTATTGTGTATTATTGTCAAGGTATGGAATTAGTTAATTTACGAGCGAGACGACGAAAAAGAATCAAAAGATTTCTTAAATGTGGTGTATAGGACACTTTACGTTGAAATTTTAATTTCTGGAGTGACCATGATTTTTTCAAAAGATTCAGATTTAGTAAAAATACAGCAATGTATTTATAACAAAATGTAGAAAATAATATCCAAATTTCTACTACCAGGTAAATAAAATTATGAGTAGAATATCATATTTCGTAAATATATTTAAAATTACCAAAATTAAAAATTTTGTGCATTTTTTTAAGTCAAAATTAATATAACATTCAAAATTGTTTAAAATGACAGTTATCTACATAAAAATATAGTCAAAATTATTACCAACTTGAGAGTTGACAATTAAATCTGGCTGTTACATACCAACCAGATAAATTTAATCTGTTTGGTAGTTAATAGGAACTTTGACAGACGATTGAAAAAGTAACCCTTAGACTAAAGAAAGTTGTTTTAATTATGGAAAAATATCAGTGGCGGATTTGGTGGGGCGATCCCCTCATCCTTACAGAGGCCAGGTTTTTGAATTTCGAAAATAATAATAAATAAATCTGGACCGCAAATGCGTCACATATATCCAGACATTATAAAGAATAGTTTGATTTGGAGCAGTATTGTCACGACCAAAACTATTTGCCGAAATATTGTTTTCGAAACACAAATTCCTAACTTTTAAGGAATCTTATTTTCTTCTCAGTGCAAACGAAGTTCTAATACAACTTGGTGCTGATATTTATTTATAAGTAAATAAATTATTAACAATATTAATACCGCTACCTGCAAACATGACTACGACTGAAATTTTTAACCCAATTCGCATCAACGAAAACAAAATTGATTATAAATTTAGTTATTGTTTTATATGCAGAATTTTAATTTTAAAAAAAATCTAATGTGATAATTCAATTAAATTTTGTGGTTTACATTAATATGTATTTTTTTGTTTATTATTAATAAAATAAAAAAGTCGCCCCCCTCTTATGAAAGTTTTTGAATCCGCCACTGAAAATTTTAATTTATTTGGAACTACCATCTTGGAAAACACTAATTTATAAATATGGTTATCATAATTTTATTTATTAATATGGCATTATTGCTACTAACGCACCCCGTTCCCCACTACAACGAAAATGAGGTTGTGTGTTATTTTGATGAAGCATAAGTATCTTTTAATAATTCTTTATAAATATAATTATATGTAAGTCATTACAGCCATACTCAAATTCAATACTCACTGCAAAATAGATTCAAGCCGGTTTTTTCTTTTTCTCCGCTGTACGTTCATCAATGAAAATATGCATTCGACATTCGCAGTATGAGCAGGGACACTAAACTAAAGTGACGTAAATTTAAAACACTGTATTGTTTTTCGAATTTTATGGAGAATACAATTACACATTTCATGACAAAGTTTGCTGTTAAAAAGTTGCATTTATTCGTGACAGATAGATATGTTAATAGTGCGCACTATTGTACTTCTGTAGGGCAGTAATGTACACACTTACAAAATAAGATCATTATCTAATTAAAAAAAAAACCAAAATATGCATTCAAAATAACACTTTAAACGATTTTTCTAGAATATATTGGTTTTGTATAGTTAATTATTATCGTCAGGTGTGCTTAGTTGGAAATGCATAAGCGTGTAAACAATTCGGCCACGACTACCCGTATGCATTTATGTGATAAATACATGTAAAGAGGCATTTTGTTGCGAGGCGTCATGTAAGATTTATTTTATTCATTAAAGTTAGTTGGAGATTAGAGGCCGGTGGTGTGGCAAGGTGAGGGCCCCATCAACCCCTGGGTGTTTTGGTTTTGCATGTGTGTACTGATTAAAGCAGCGAGATTACACTTAGGATAATTCTAGTGATTAAGGGATTTACCATCAATTTTCAGTAGAAAATAACAATTTTTCGCTGACCATTAATTTCTCATCAACAGCGTTTTGCAACTTGTATCTCGAGCCGATCTCGTGCAGTCTAGGGCACGGACCCCACAATGCACAGGATCGGCCTAAGGAGGAAATAAATAAATTCTATACACAAACCTAATGGACAAATATTTCGTTATCATAATAGTCGGAAATTCATGTCATCAATAAAATGTCACCAAATAAATGATGTTTTTGTTCCAATTGTTCCAAAACTGATGTTTTTATTTCTCGCTACTCATTAAGAGAGGTATTGGAATCATGCTAAGAAGTCCCTAGAACACGATTTTAATATTTGTACGATGATGTCTGTGCGTGCATGTGGATGGATGTTGTCGTGAGGATTAAAGGATTACTCAAATACTAGTGTAAATTTTTTTGGATATAACATTCTGACATCCTAGATTAGATCTGATTAGATTTTGGTGTTTATCGTGAAACCGGAAGTGATGTTTTCATGAAGATCTGAAGTGTTTTTCAGAAATAATTAATTATGAATATATAAGAATTTTTGTAAATAATAATTTAATATCGTCATTAGTTAAATTTTATAATTAAATTTGTTTCTACCTACCCCATTTATTTATTATAAGTTATTAATAATTCGGTGAGTTTGTTACAATTGCGGTTAATCTATTTACCTACGGAAGTAAATGCTTTATATTTGACATTGACAAATATTATAATTAACAGGATTGACAGTGAAAATATTAATAATTATAATATTCTAAAAGGAATTGTAGTAATACTGTAAGTACTAATTACTTTAATAATTTATTTTACCGTGTCCGAGTCAACGCACGGAAAATATAAATATTAATAAAAAATGTAGGGCAGACCAGAGGTTATGTGCTGGCCACATCAGATTTTTGATTAAGTTATTTGAAAGTTAAACTTTTTAGCAGAGCATTCATGTTTTTTTTTTTCGTTGCTAGGTGATTACTTTTCAGATTTGTATGTTCTTTTCGTATGCAAAAAGAAACTGATACCATTTAATTTATTTTCATATTTTAATTTAATACAATTTAGTGAAATTGATAAAATTCCTTTGGAATCAGGATAATTCTAAAAAAAACTGTATTCTAACAGTTCAGGTGGTGTATTCTCTATAAATTCCTCTTTTCGTTGTCATTTATATTATAATTATAATTTTCAAAACATGAGTGCTATAGTTTATACAAATTGTCAGAAAAGAACAAATTTTTGTATGTTTGTTTTATTTGTGTGTGACACAGATCACTACAATAGTCTTAACTAATAAAATGATATAGTAGTAGTATCTTTTAATGCGGTAATATTTTCTTTTTTAAAAATGCGAATAAAATATAATGTTTGTGATACACGGAAAAAACGCTTTCGAATTTCTATGGTTGGCAACAGAGGCGAAGCCATGGTCGTAAGAGAAATTGTATTTTTGGTTCTTGAATCAAAATAACCATTTTGTACCTAATTTTTAGGTAGTAAAATATAATTTTGTTTTGTTACGATAGTTGCATACTGTCGCAATACTTTTATGAAGAGTGAAATACAATATTTTTTATTAAATATGTACATCGTATATATTTGTTTTCTAACAATTATTCTTTATTGTTTCAGGTGAGGCAGTTTTCCAATTTAATAACAGTGAGTAATAAATTTTATAATAAATAAATATGTCCGTGACTAATACACATACATTACACTTATTATTACAAGTACATAAATAATTGTTTTTCACTTTTAATATGCAAAGTATATGAGTTAATTTACATTCATGTTAAAAGGTGACATGTTACTTATATGAAACATAAAACGTAGTTTTAATTTCATTGCGTTGTGCAGTGCCATTTTATTTTAATTTTACAGAGAAATAGAAGATTTGTTGTGAATTTAAATATAGGTTTTAATTATTTAGAAGCTAGGGTATTAACATATTTTTGTCTAATTTAATTTTTGTTAAATAAGGGTTCGAGAAAATAAAAATTATAGGAGGAATGTAGAATGTGAAATTAAAAATGATTTTTTTTTTCAATTTATTCATGCTAAATTAAAGTACACAGCAAATTTGTTAAAAACCTCTTTTTTTGATTTGTGTTAAAGTGTCAGAAACTGGATTTTACCGTCCAAAACTAAAGAAATTAAATTAATTTCAGTTTAAGGACGGGAAAATAGATCTGATATGAGTTTAGCAATATAAGATAACATTTGCAGACCATACCATTGAAGAACATGGTGTTATCACTGGAAAATAAAATTGATAACAAATTTATAAAATTTGTTTTCCATTTGCAAAATTGTATCGCGTTTTCTGCTTGAATAGAGCGGATTTTCTCAAATTATGGTTTCGTTCAAAGTAAATTACGAAATAGATTGGGATTAAAAACTACCAATAAACTTGCACAATGTTACAAAATGTTAATCACATCTTATTATTGTAATTTTGATAACTCTTCTTTAGATGAATATTAGTATTAGCTTTTATTTTTGTTTTATATAATGTGCCTGTTACTCTTGCAGTTTATTTACCAAAACTGATTTTGTCCAGGATTTTTAAAACCATACATACCAAAATCCTACAACACTGGTTACACAGTGTACTTAAATGTTTATCCATCCAGATTTTGCCCTTGTCGATATTTGGTTGACTATGTAAATCTCGTTCCAAGTAATAATTGTTTGTATCGAAATTTGCTACACTAGCTAAACAATGCATTTTAAACTTACATCCCTTAAGCAACCCGTACTAATGAAAAGCTTTTAAATTGGTCACCCAATAGTAGTAGAATGCTAGGTGAAACACAATTTCTACAAAAATGAAGTAATAATTAGTTATTCTACTATTTGTTGTTTATTGTTACGATCGTTTTGTCTTTTCGGACATTATCACATGACTATTTACTTAGATCTTTGACCAAGTAAATAAATTTACATTGAAATTGAAGAGGTTGTATTACTGCAGAGCCCTTAAACTGTATCACCTGATTTTTTTCGAAAATTGGAGAAGTATTCTCCCCCTGATGGTTCTCTGTTGTGGGGATCAGTGACCCCCGTGTGCTCGGCTTGCCGAATCTGTCTGGCCCGCCCTAGGACCTGCATGACTAACATCCCAGGCGGCTGATTCCAATGCCGCCTTGATTTCGCTTTCTTCTTATTGTTGCTACAACGAATTTTTTGCCCGCGCATCTGATAATATTAATGTCGGTACACGCACTTAAATTAAACGCGCAGGGGGTACAAGTTTTGGTAATAAGTTTTTTATCGAATTAAGAATTTATACTGACTGGTTTTCTATTTTCTTTATTGCCTTGATTGGCTTGTTCTCGCAGACGTGTACAGGCTCATGAATTTTATTGAGAATAAATTGTCATATATAATATAACTACCGGAAATTTTTCTCATGATCAGGACTATTTGTTGCTTCGACGCAACTGGGTAAAAATTACAGGTAAATATCTAATTACGAATGGTATTCAGCATGACAATTCCTTGAAATATATATTTTATTTAATTAATTACTTGTCACTTAAAAAAGATGACAAACTTTATATCTAAGCAACGCAGTCGTGAAATTACCGCGGCAATTTGTATTAGTGAAAATTGTTAATATAATTTCGAATATGATTGGTTCAATTCATTAATATGCAGTGATAGTCCTTAATTGGAAGACAGAATACAAGTGGAATTGTCATAAAAATTAAATTACTAATTTAATCATATCATATCATATTACTCGACTGGATATAACATTGGTCGTTAAGCGATTGTTAAACATAAGAGGAAAAAAGGTATTTCTCAAAATCGTTGGTCGTTGGACTAGTGCTTAGCGTTTCAGCTTCATAACAGAAGTGTTGCAGATTTGAATCTTGATGTGGTAGTATGTATCCTTATTTTACCTTAGCATCCTATTTTAATTGGAGTGTTTGTGACTTTTGGCATTTGAGCAGTCTTTAAAAATTAGGGAACAGATTATGAGAACGGTGTTGTGGTAGTTCGAATTTATGATAATTATAGTAATGGTCAGAAAAAAGGTTTTATTATTTACTATTTTACTACTTTTCCATCAACCTTTCTTCTTCTTCTAATATGTAATTAAGTGGATTTCTGTTTAATTGCTGCCAAAGATATGATGAAATATCTTCCCATTTCGATTTATTATTAGAGCTGATTATCTCATCATCACTCGAGGTGGAAAAGACGGGTGTGCTTATTAAAGCTGGCACTGAGAACAGTTAATTTAATTTCTGTTTACCATACATCTAGGAAGCAATCTTGCTTTTGCTGTTTAATTGTAGGTTAATAGCAGAAATCTAATTTTAGTCCACTTTCTTTTTAAACCGTTTTCTGACACTTACATTTTATTGGCCTCCATTTTTTGTTTTATATGACAGCATAATTATTATGGTTATATTTCGAATTAATAGTACATGATAATGCGGTACGTTTCAGTCAAAATTTAGACAGACCTATTTATTACACGCTATTGTTAATATCAAATAAATTATTAGATTAATAACGAAGAACATCATTAATTATATTTGATTCACAATAGAATTTTCTAATTCAGTTCTATTACTTAACCCTTAATAATCTTTTCTACTAAAAATTGATACAATTATAATATCTAATGAAGTATCATGCTCAATAAATGACTGGAAAGAAGACTAAAGGAAAAAACAAAATAAATATATTTTTTTTTTCGTCCTATCATTATCGACTGCGTACTATTAAAGTCGTATGCAAAACATGCACATACACACATATATACCTCCAACTTCTTTCGAAGAAGCATTGATATACTTTGTTCATATGTAGTGAATTTTATCATCAGAGGGTAGATGAAAACCATATGAGCATTCCATTTGTTTCTAGATAGTTCATTTTCATTTTGGTGGTGGAAGTTGTCAACCTTTAGCTTCTGCAATGAGTTTTTGGGTTATAGTGGGTTCCGAAACACTTGGAGCACGCTATTCAAATGATGTACCGCTGCCTGTTGTTGTGTTTATTTATTGAACTGGTAGCCGGTAATAAGATAAAATATGATTATACGAGCATGAAATTACCGACATGTTTTTAAGGTACTAATATTTAGTCGGATTAAACAACTAAATTTAAGTGACATATTATGTCTACGGTTTTCTAATATTACTTAATGTAGAATAATCAAACTGTGAGTGCCAGATACCTCGTGCTGTTTTACAGTCAGTCCTCTAATTTGGAGTCAAAGCAATAGGAGTAGAGTTGTGGACGGAGTATAGAAAAGCGTTAAGGAATGAGTGTAAGTGATGCATAATCGCATTAGGAGGTAATCCTCTGCCTCTCCCACATGTAGACTAGATGTTTGAGTGTCACGGGCAGTGTGAGCCGCGGTGCGTGGACAGAGGGCAACGCACTCGTCAATTTGATGCTTTCCATACGGACGGAGCATCAGCCGACGAGTTGGCGGACGAGGAACGTACCATACAAACATCTATCAACTATGAGGTTTCATACATCCAGCATACAACCTCGCGTCCTACTACTTATTATCAACAAATATGTATAATGATTTCTCAGCTTATCCATCACGAACTAATAATAGATCTTCACTGGATGAAAACAAAAAATTAATGCAAAATATTCAGATGTGAGTAATCCAAGTTGTAATCAAGTTCATTTCTTTGACTTTTGAATCCAAACAACAATACTTATAACCATCAAATGCAGTTTTAGTGTGATATGTATTTGAAGTATACCTTTAGGTATTGTTGGTAAAAAGTGTGAGATTCAAATGTAAAAGAAATACTTTATATCCCACTTAGGTATCCGAGTTTCAGCAAATGTATGTAAAAACTACTATGATTGGTAATTGTGAAGCATTGAAATAAGATTGGTCCAATTTTAATTAGATGTTTTAATGGTATAGAATACTGTGTATTGTAATATTTATAGTTTTTATGAGTTCGTGATTGTGGATAATATCCCTGAGCTGCTTTCGGTTTCATTGTGCGAATGTCTGGAGCAAACAGGCCGTAACTAATCCCCTGGACGTGATAGTATTTTTCTCGTATTAGCGTAATCAAATCCCGGCCTGTCCCTGCTGCTAGTTATCTTCGCTTCACAGCATTGCCAACCCATTATCCGAGTTGTCAACAAAAATACCAACGTAGCAGGAAAAGTACGTTAGCGTGCTCCGGCAAAAACTGATTCAAATGAGACTAGGATTCAAATCCCACGCCATTTTTAATCATAAGTAATATAATAAGAGCAATGAATTTATTGGAAAAATGTACAAATTGGTGTTGAGTTGTTACAGACAAACGAGTGTCAAAAATGATATTTAGATCACGACAGCAACATTTTTGACCTGAGTTGTCGTTACTTCGCAGGAATTATGAGTAAATTTCTCCAATTAAATTCATAGCTCGAATTATATTTTATTCACAACCACTATTGTAATATGTCAATTCCTAACCTGTCAAAGGTTAGAAACGTATGTCATTTTTAACTGCAATGACAATCTCACGGGTGGGAAATACTTTAAAATTCCTTGGGGGGGAAGTGTTTACTATGGTTGCCTAGTAATACTGTCATAAATCTCTAAAAGTAAGGTGATCAGTGCTGTCAAACATATTAAAATAAATTTAAACATTTGTTTTCATAGACTACTACCGTACATTAATTTAGTTTATTGGAAAAAGGCGATATACGAGTAGAAGTTAATTTGGATAATTGTGAATAAAATAGTATACATAGTTCGGTGGGAGTTTCATTACAGCCTTGCGCTATATCTGAGCCTCGAGGCTTCGCCTCTCGGTCATATAATAAGCCCTCGGCTGTAATGAAACATTTCCCACCTCACATGTAATATACTATACTTGATTATTTCACGAATGACAACAGTTCAAACATAAAATTTTTGTTATCAACAAAATGTAACCATGACTATGATCCTGCGGTTTTATCAAATCTCTTCACTGAAAAACTACCTATTACCATCAAATGACGCATTCTGATTGGGAAAAATGATGTGTGTGGAATAATCAAATAAAAATACTTATATGACCGAGTTGTTTGGAATCCACTAGGCTCTTTCAGGGATTGCCAAAATTTTATATTAGCTGTGATGAAAATTTTGTATTAACATTTCTTTTCATTTATAAATTGAGGTTTGACATTTGTTATTTTTGTATACTGAGTGTATCAAGAAACACGATCCCCCCTTAACTTTTTTTTATTAAAAGGAATAATACAATTTTCTTTATATTAATGTTTTGTTATATTAAATATACTCTTTGATGACATATCTCAATTACTTTATTTTTCTGAGAATTTTTTCATACTCACTTATGGCAACTAAACGTCATTGAAAAGACAAAAAGATGGCGGTGCGATTTTTGAGAAATTGAGAAATGTCAGAAATAATTTTTATTCATATATGATTTATAATTGAACAGGTTGGTAATTTCGAGCATTTATTGTAAGTGTTTTATCTGATTACGTTTGTTATTTCACGTTATGAGTTTTATATCGTTACATTTTGTTAATTACTCCCTTATGACAACATGACAACTAATACACCACTATTGTAAATACGGCTATAAACGTATAGGAATGATTCGGTAACGCATTATTTCTAATGCAGCAACAGTTTTTTTGTAGATGCAATATAGAAATATTTGTTGTTTGTCTATATGTCGGCATCATCTGCTTCTGAATACACTTTTTATTAGAAGTAGTGTTTGTATGCGAGTGCAATGCCATTTGCGAATGTCCAAAGAGGCAGCAACACGCACTAACCCGCATGTGGACGCACTCACGCACCGTGCGTGACGCACTGGGCGCAGCGGAGCGTCACGCGGAGCCTCAGCCCTCGTCCGGCTGTCACGGGAACCGAACCCGGGCCTGCACTTCGCCACATGATTATGATACTTACGTGTAACTCATGGCAACAGCAAACCACTAGCTTTCAACCACGCAGTGGTGAAATATGGCATGCATGTGGAAATGGAGATTCGTCATGCTTTGTAGATAAAGTTATGAAGGATAAAGATTCAAGATTGTTTTGCAGAAAATTATTACTCATTTTACAACAATTTGTATCTTATGTTGGCTTAAACATATGATAACATCATCTTATACACGCGACAGCTCTTCTAAGCTTACGAAAATTTTAATAGAATTATTTTTACTTTTATTGTTTTATCTAATCCAGAAATTATGTATAATATATAATAATATAATTCTTTTTGTCAGTAATGATCGAACTAGATCTTCTCTAGGACTAGGACTAGAACATGTTTCGGAGTACATAAAGATTCCTTAAGGTGATAGATGCAGAGAACGTAAGAAATTCTTTTCTCTCAGTATGCCAGCCATCTGATTTTCTCGGATTCTTCCGTAGACATATCGGGTAAGAATATACTTCAGGGGTCCTTGGGTTCTGTGAAAAAAAAGAAGAGATGCGTATTATAATCGAGAAAAGAAATATTTTTTTAATTAAAAATAAACAGTTCATTTTTTGATTTTTAAAACCCTAAAATTAGGTCAATATTATCCAGGTATATTTTTATCATTATTGAGCAGACAGCTTTGTTCCTGAAATATGCATATTCACGTAGAAGAATATTACATGTTAAAATTATTATTATTGATCTAATTTTAAGGACTCATAAGCCAAATAAATGTAAGTACTTGAAAAGAAATATATATTTGAAAAGGTTTAAAATTATTTTTTCCGAAAGTGTGATAAAAAATTTATTGTTTTTTTTTATAGAAAAATAATCTTGCAAAAAATGATATTTTATGCTTTGATTCAAATAATTTTTCCAGCTCTAGTTACTGGTACTTCCGACTAGAGGTGAGCATAGATCGTGCAAATCGGGAACACGAGAGCAATATAGTTTTTAATTTTTGAAACGTGACGAACAAATTTGAATTTAATTTATAAATTCGAATTTGAGTTTTTTGACTAAAAATTGATATTTAGTAACTGAAAAATAATGTAAATTTATTGTATGTGAGAATATAGAGCATAATTATTATATTATATAAAAAATTAAGGAATTGAGAAGTAAACAATTATAATTGGGAGTATTGGGACACGAACGTGACCCGTGATTGCGATCGTGAGTTTTTCCTAGTTTCATGATTCATATTAATTATTTGTAAGCCGCAGTACCGGCCCTAGGGGTTATGCCACCCCGATGCAGACGGTTTCGGCGCCCTAAATAAATAAATAAATACGGTTAAAGTTATAACGTCGAAAATGGAAAACATATAGGTATTTGATATGAAGTAATTGTATTCGAAATTAGCGTTGTCTTTTTTAACTGTTTTTATTCTCAAAGAAGGTATGAATTTATGCGTCTTTTAACGCTAACGGCAGCTACAGTGTCGTACATCACAGGACTTATTCGTATATATTTATGAATGATAACAATATTTTACTTTCAAAATTTCTTTCATTGTGAAATAAAAATGAATTAAAATCTCATATGTGCGCTATCAAAAGTTAGTTAATTTATAGTTTTATTCACTTTATGTGATTATAATATATCTACATGAGTAGACTTGTTTGAAATTATAAGTGTCCCGTAAGGTAATTTTGGCCTCCTTAGCGTGAAGCGCCTCGATGCGACACAACCTTTGCTTACCATGTGGAGCCAACACTGCGTGAGCGAGTTTGTAAAGTTAGTCATGTGTCCACCTCTACTTCTGTCCAATTTTGAGAAGTTAATAAAGTGTGGTTAGTGTTGACTAATACAAGTAATCCGCAGTTGATTAGAATTTGAAATAAGCGGGTGTGAATGCTGCGCGCTCAGTTGAGCAGGAGACTCGTGCGTGCTCTGAACTTGACTTACTTTTTCTCTTTCGAGCCCAGCGCTTGTAACAGATTTAATTGTTGTCGCAGAGCTTTGTTGCCTGCTTCTCACAGCTGTTACGACGTTTGTCACTTACTCAGGTTGCGTATTCTGACCTAGTCGTATGCTGTGAGAATGGTATTGTGTGCAAGGGAATCGGAAAACGTGTTGAAAGAATAGTGTCACTAGCGATAACACTATCATTAAATAAATATGCACTTGCCAACTTAATAGCTTAATTGTGAAATATGTTACTGTGTTACTAGATTCCGTTTCTTTAACAACTAGATCCTTCATTTTAAAGAAACTATTATTATATCTTTATATAATGAATTACATGTCAAAATTTTAATTCAAATTAGATTCAATACTAGAAAAATACTGTATTGTGTATCTAGAAGGAAAGTATTTTTTATTTTGATCTAGATTCAATAATAATGAAATAAATGTAATTGTATTTTTATTTATGGAAAACAATGGACTGCGTACTGTACAGGATTGCTTTGTCACTGGCCGGTAAATATATTCCCGGACTGTTATTTTGTAGCGTAGCAACTATACTAAAATACCGGAATATTGAACTTTCCGGTTCGAAAACACAGTATAAGTGTGTTGTGATTGGCTAGTTTCAATTTGATTGGGTATTTTTTAGTTAAAAATTTTCGCTATTAATGTAAGTAGCCATAATAATTATTTTTTTATTATTGTTTTTCTGTTCTTTCTCAATGATCTTTTTTGCTGTTTGCGTCGAGATTTGTAAATTTTGTGAAAATTTTTACTTGAATTTTTTATTAGAGTGCGCCTGCCAATAGATTCGGTCTCAGCGGTATTTTTATTTAATTAGATATTGGTGGCATTTCAATTTGAACCTCAAATCTCACATTCAACTTAATTCAATTCTTTAAACTTCATATTGTTAATTCTAAATGTGAAGTTTGTAAGGATCGAACCCTATAACAGTTGAAATAAAGGCGTGACAACTGTTGACCCATCTCTATTGTCTATACGTAGTTTGTACACAAAAGAGTTAATGACATAAAGATGAGTTATTTAAGTATTTAATTTTTTGGTGTATTTATTGTAACTGCCCCATTCATTTGCACAGTAAATTTATTTCAACATGCAATTTGGTCCAAAAATAGTCTGGGTGAAATGTAGTTTTCATGAATAAAATTAGCTGGAAATGAGTTAGGTATAGCAAGCAGGAAAATAACTGCATTTAAACGATTAACTTTTTGCCGTTGACCGTGAAACTGGCGCCGTCGATTCGAAAGTCAAATCAGAACATACAGACGGTATCCTTTAAAAATATAAACAGCAGAAAAAAGTCATACATAATGCCTAGCCTGCGGTATGACAATTCAGGTTCAAATCACTTGCAATTATTTCTCTTACAAATTGTCAACACATTACACTTCACACATCAGTTTAAGTGCTTGTCAGAGTTAAATTTTTATCAAAAAAAAAATCTTAAAACAGGAATTTATATTTGCTTACAGTTATTTGAATTTTGAAATTAATTTGCTTGAAAATACGGTCTTCCATACCTACATCAATTCAAATTTTGTTACTAGAAATACCTTAACTTGTGTGAATCTTATATATGGTTGAACTAAAAAAAATCAATAGATAAAACAAAATATATTAAAAAAATATAAATATAGCTACCAATTTTGATATACCTATGTAATTTAGAATGAACCGGGTATAAAATATGAATATTTTATATTTCAAGAAGTAAAATAAATAAGGAATAATTTAATGGCTAAAGGTATTCTGTCGAACACTTTTGATTTTTTGTAAAAATCGAATTTTAGATTTATATTTTTCTTGGTATGAGCTATAACTATTCAACCAGCATTGCCCGTATGATATTAGCATAATAAGTATGAATTACAAATATTTAAATAGCGAAAAATAAGGTGTTGTGAAGCTGCAGGGAATACTGATTTCGAATCTAATAATTTTCTTTTGCTCCCTTTTTGAGTTCGAACTCTCCTTGACCTTTGAGGACATTAAAAACCAATTTGCATTTGCGAATTTCCCGGCAGTAGTCATTTCCAATTCTTTATCACATTCGCAAATGAAGTTTTTGCATGTGTTGTAATTGAAGTACATTTGAAAAGTGTAATTGTAATTTTCGTAATTCTGTTCGTAGAATTTTTCCAGTTTTCAGATTAATAACTGTCATGGAAAAGAAAGTTGCTCTTTTCAAGGTTAGGTGTAGCAATAAAATGACTTGTATATAGATCAAAACATACCGACACAAATAAATCGAACGTTATTAAAAACACATAATCATTTAAATACCTAATTTAAATCTTAGAAGCGACAACATCCAATAACTATGTCCTTATAGTTTTTGTATGTCTGTACGAGTATTTGTCTGTTTCTCCTCTATTTGTCCTTGGGATGAAAACAGGGCTAAAAAGAAAAACAAGTCACACGTTATTAAATAAAAATAATTTAAATAAGTACTTAATTTAAATCTCAAAAGAAAGCAACATTCATAAAATATATTGAATTTGTGTATATTTCTGTTTCTCCTCTAATTGTCCTTGGGATGGCAACAGGAATCAACATGGCACCGGTTTGCGTGTTTCGATGATTATAACTTGTCATTTTTTACTTTGCATCCCTTGACACACCCTTACAAGCATTTTAATTAATAATTTCATAACAGGAAATGGTTTTTATCCAAATCATCATTCATAACAAACAAAGGAAATGCTGTACCGCGTGCAAAACTATTTTTCTTTCAAACTTTATGTTAAGTTCATTAATAACAGAAAAAAATATTTGAGAACAGATATTATCAAAACCGAATGATTTTACATATATTTATATTTTATTTATATTTTCCAATATATCACTAACGGCTTATTACTTATTTCCGGGCTGTGATACATTTGCATTATCGCAAATATCGGTAATAATATGATATTATTATAGAGGACATTTACCTTATGTCACCTGCCGGGTACTTTAGCCGAAGTGGAAAGTGCAGCACATCAAATTTTTATGTGGAAAATTGCTTGTAAAGAATTTGATACGCTAGAACTCGGACTCTGATTGTCAGAATCATAGCCGATTATTCTACCCACTATTATAAACTTATCTTTGCAGGATCTATTCCGAAAGCAACCCTCAATTTAAAGTTGTATAAACCCGGAAATGAAAGCTCCGTTTCAGTTGAAAGTGTAATAAGTTGCAAATAAGCAACAAGAAGTTAAAAATACGTCATTTCCTTTACAGCCCGTGATTTCAGAACTTAAAAATAGCTGAAACTTTTCCCATTACAGTTCCGTGCGACTGAAGGCTGAAAGGTTAGCGACATTAGCACCGCGGTTAAAATGCCGATTACTCCAGCACAGGACCAAATAAATTAGGTATAGTCACGACACCTACATACCGTGATTTCCAGTGAAATATGGAAAATAAAATACGGAAAATTAAAGAATTCAAAATAACAATAATTCTGCTACATCGTTGGCAACTATTAAAGATTTCAAAATAACAATAATTATTTAATATATTTGACAACTCAACACCTAAAAATTATACAAGATTTTAACATTTTCTTTAAAACATCAATTTAAATCGTTTATATATATTTTTAGCCTGTCAGATCTGTGGTGTTTGTATGTTTTACTGTGTGATGATTTGGCTGGGGAAGAATTGGGAAGTAGTGTGTGGCGTATGAGTACGCCCACGCATTGTTTATGTGCAGCCGTGGAAAGCTGTTGGGGAAATGTTGCATTGTGGCCGTGTGTATTGGCATTGAGCGAGGAAAAATGCGGTTTGTTGGCCGAGCTCCGACTATGAGAGATTATGATAATTGACTCGAGCTCCGCGCTGCGGTTTCTTTTATTTATTGCTCTACTATTTCACGCAAAATGTGAAGGTCAAGTGCGTCTGCTAATCATTCGTAACACTGTATCATCACGCCCAACACCCTCGACAGTCATTTGCCAAAGATTCTTAATTCATCTTAACAAATAAAAAAAATATTCATTAATTTTTTTTTTGTAAAAATAAAATAATGCGACTATTTTTCACTTTTCTGTTGAATGCATTTTTTCTCAGGTCTTCTGCGACACAGTTCTTTCATCTCTTTCTCATTCTTTCTTAACATTCACATAGCTAAATTCAATCTTCTACTACAGGACCTGGTTTGATACCGCCATTCCGGTCGTATCTTGAACCATTTCGAATCCAATCTCTTCATATTTTTCATATAGTACAAGCATTTTTGTAATAAAATAAAAATTACGACCCTACTTTCCATCTTGTTTGTTATTCTACATTTCTTCTGTGGACTATAATCCTGGCATCGGCATTTAAAAACTTTGATATCTATATCTCTATCATAAAAATTAAAATATATGGGGGTAGATACCGGTAAGATAATAGTTAACATAAAAAAATTGTATAATTAAATAAGAAGTTAAGAGGGTAGATTTGCCTCTCGACTAAGTTTCTAGA
The DNA here is from genome assembly GCA_035578165.1 of Stenolophus ochropezus. Classification (NCBI taxonomy): domain Eukaryota; kingdom Metazoa; phylum Arthropoda; class Insecta; order Coleoptera; family Carabidae; genus Stenolophus; species Stenolophus ochropezus. The sequence goes on along the minus strand of JAQOWZ010000001.1, from coordinate 36,550,661 downwards.
GTTCAGTCTTAGCACAGAATAGTTACATAAACCTATACTGTGGTCTTAGTAAGTCTTAGTTGTAGTTCAGTCATAGTCAGTTTAGTTTAACGAGTGTTTAGTTCAGTTTATGGGTCTGATATGTATCAGACGCACTTTAGGTCAGAACTACCAGCTCTGGAAGTGGGTGGATCAGTCTGTATATTTTGTTCAGATTAGACCAAAGATACGAACTTGGCGAGTTTGTGATAGATTTGATAATATATTGTAGAAATTGTAAATAAACTTTAAGTTAAGTCAAGCAAAAGTAGAGTTACGTGTGCGTGTTCCATCATGTTTAGTGTTATTCCTGTTATGTCCAGCCATCATTATTATTAGCATGAGTTAAGTAAATCATCATCATTGCATCGCTCGCTTTCCTTCGTTATACCTCTCCGTGTTATATTGTCTTTTCCATCACATCTAATTTCTTCCCGTGAACTTTATTGGCTCTCCTTATCTCATGCACAAGTCTTCTGCGACAGTCCTTCCAACTCCTCCTTGATCTTCCTTTCACTTTCCCTATCACCGGCATTTTGTTTAATAGTACAATTTTTGCAAAAATTACAAGAAAAGGTCTTTAGAGTCTTGGTCAAAATGAATATTTTTTTTAAATGAAGACATTTTGTCATAACGTTTAAGACTTTCTGTATAGGTGTAAATTTAATACCCAATAAAAACTGTTAAATAGCGTTCAGGATATTTCAAATAAAATTTAGTTTTCGCACCTCCGTCCCATTATGAATAGTATTTCAGAACTTAAAATCGTCCAGAAAATCTCTGTTTGCCGACCTAGGCCGGCAAAATGTAGGGATGCCAACTTAAATATTTTAGTAGTAAATTCTGTCAAAAATTTTAATTTTATTTTATTGGAAATGTTAAACGTTATTTAAGACAACTATTTTTGATTTATTATTCATATTATATTCGTCTTGTATGATTATGATTACGTTAGTTGTTGAAAAATATCAATTCACATTCGTTTTATTTTTAGGTTGGAACAAATATCACTAAGTTTTTAATAAAGTGAATTGTTTATATATCCATGTGAACCGAAAATGTTTTTGACATGAAAAACTATAGTGTATAAAATTTTAAGTAGTAATAATATTTCTTTAATAAATTAAAAATGTCATCGGCGTAAACAATCTTGTGTATCACACGTCCAGAAACTCTTTTGCGAGAACTCGCATTATTACTAGGTCTCTCTTTCAGTTCGGCCTGTCAAAATAACCTCGCTCTCGCAATAGTTTAGTTTCTGAACTAGTGATACAAATAAATCTTGTCATTGAGATTTTGAATTGACTGCATGTGCCTTGCATTTACCATTTTTGGACAGAAACCTGTCGATATTATCTTAAAGTTTATCTTGAAGACTGTACTAGTATTTTTGAAAACGAAGTAAACATTTTGTTTCCGTGTATAGTGCAGGGGTAACTTGTCGTGGTTACCCCTCGCATTTGAGTTAATAATCAGTAGTGTTATTGAAATTCCCGGCTGTAGCCGCATTGCACTTGCTGGTACCGACACGCTCACCCTCTAGTGTTGTTTATGTTTAATGGGGTGGATACATGTGTACCCTCCCGCTCCCTTATTTTATTGACTTTGCCAACTATGCACATTCCACCAACTGGGACATTCAACTAACTAACAAATTGTGTTAACTACTTTCATAACCAAATTAAATCCAGGAGTAGGTTACGTTCAACCTCATTTCCACCGACTGTCCTAATGCTGAAGAACAATGTTTAGTAAGGCGACGCGTAAACTGTTTATCACTGGACAACATATACAACTGTAACAAGTACGGTCGCCTAAGACGAAATCTAGTACCTGACATAAAAGGGTTTTAATTTATGAGTTTTACTTGCCTCAAAAGTAATCCACGAATTATATTAATGAACAACTTTTACACTAGACAAGGGTAACGATAGTCGCTGCCACCACTATCACTTTATTTATTTATTTAAAAGTCTGCCGTGATAGAAGCAGACAAAGGAATGATAATAATGATAACAGACGCGGTTTATTATATGGTCAAATTAGTGCAGGGTAGTAATTTTAGAATACTAGAATTTTACCTACGCGTTGTGCTACCACGTCACAAAGACAGGGGTTGGAATAGGATGGGCTGAATGAAACACGATATTCCAACAATAACAAAATTATATAAAATTTAATAATCAACCGCGATCAAAAACATTTATATAATTCAAATAAACTACAACGCGTAACTTGATTCTATATAAACTCTAAATTCTTACTTTTCTATTTACAAACAATTTTGAAAACCTTTTTACATCGATCTACAAATCAATAATAATCCACACAGAATATAATAAAAACTACTTACAAATTTACACCACGATGAGAGAGCCTTTACACACAGTAAAACAACTAATTGGTTATTTCACTAAGAAATACCAAGGTATGTCTGACATTCAGTCAAGACATCCACAACAATCGACGAGTACAACAAGAGAGCGAGATTTCGAACTGTGAACCACCATTTAATGGTAAAAATACAGAAGTTCTCAACCTAAGTTTGTCCGGCTCTCCTCATCCCCTAAGTATAAACTACGCTAAAAATGACCCAACTATTGATGTCCACCGAGGGCATCACTTACGGAAACGGACAGTTATGTCTTTTGAAAATAAGCTTCAGGGCGCAAAAAATGTGCGTCCTTCACCATAAATCTGTCCATTTCGTAACATCTGGAGTACTGCACTAGCTAAAATTTACAAAAATACACAGCCGCCAAGCGACCGTGTTACAACTTTCCCTATCCCCTTAAAATAAATTACATTTCTGAAGGAAATATAATTTATTAACTTCCGTGCTGGACGATGAATCCCAGCGCTTTGCCACCAAAATATGTAACAAGTACGGTCGCCTAAGACGAAATCTAGTACCTGACATAAAAGGGTTTTAATTTATGAGTTTTACTTGCCTCAAAAGTAATCCACGAATTATATTAATGAACAACTTTTACACTAGACAAGGGTAACGATAGTCGCTGCCACCACTATCACTTTATTTATTTATTTAAAAGTCTGCCGTGATAGAAGCAGACAAAGGAATGATAATAATGATAACAGACGCGGTTTATTATATGGTCAAATTAGTGCAGGGTAGTAATTTTAGAATACTAGAATTTTACCTACGCGTTGTGCTACCACGTCACAAAGACAGGGGTTGGAATAGGATGGGCTGAATGAAACACGATATTCCAACAATAACAAAATTATATAAAATTTAATAATCAACCGCGATCAAAAACATTTATATAATTCAAATAAACTACAACGCGTAACTTGATTCTATATAAACTCTAAATTCTTACTTTTCTATTTACAAACAATTTTGAAAACCTTTTTACATCGATCTACAAATCAATAATAATCCACACAGAATATAATAAAAACTACTTACAAATTTACACCACGATGAGAGAGCCTTTACACACAGTAAAACAACTAATTGGTTATTTCACTAAGAAATACCAAGGTATGTCTGACATTCAGTCAAGACATCCACAACAATCGACGAGTACAACAAGAGAGCGAGATTTCGAACTGTGAACCACCATTTAATGGTAAAAATACAGAAGTTCTCAACCTAAGTTTGTCCGGCTCTCCTCATCCCCTAAGTATAAACTACGCTAAAAATGACCCAACTATTGATGTCCACCGAGGGCATCACTTACGGAAACGGACAGTTATGTCTTTTGAAAATAAGCTTCAGGGCGCAAAAAATGTGCGTCCTTCACCATAAATCTGTCCATTTCGTAACATCTGGAGTACTGCACTAGCTAAAATTTACAAAAATACACAGCCGCCAAGCGACCGTGTTACACAACCAATTCTAACTTTAATAAAAGCTTATCGCGTAAGTACTAACAAGGGAACCTTACTATCTGTCCAATCGATATTAATCTGGAATTATTTTTTCCGATTTCTTTTAGTACCAAATGAAAAATCCCGAAGCCAAAAACTCATGTTTTCTTTCGCAAGATATGTGATTTTAATATTTTCAATGTGCCTATATTTTGTTTATTTCACCAAGTTACTTTTTTAGTGGCTGGGACGAATTACCCGAAATTAAGTTCCTATAAGTTTTTTCATGTATCCAATGTGGCCCACCAAATATATCAAAATGCATAAATTTTTATGAAAATAAAGGATGTATAAAATGCGTTTCGAAATAAACAATAATTTTGAAGCATTTTAATATATTTGGTCGGCCATATTGGAACCGCCATTTTGAATTTTATAATTTTAATTTCAGATTCGCATTCAGCGACCCAAAAACATATAAGAACCTACTTTCAGGTAATTTATCTAAGCCATTAAAATTAAATATAAATAAGTTTAAAAAATAAGCAAAATATTGACAAATTGAAAATTTAAAAATCACATATCTTGAGAAAGGAAAAGCTGGAGGGTTTTTGACTTTTGGCTTTCCATTTGGTACCAAAAGAAGACGCAAAAAATATTCTAGATTAATATCGATTGGACATTAGTGAGGTTCCCTTGTAAGGAGCAATCGTAGTTAAAAGTTCACACGAGTACCTATATAGTTTTGCCGTACGTTGTTATTTATGCCAATGTTATTATATCGAATATTAAATACAACAATAGCGCAAGTATAACGTTTTTGTACAAGAAATACTCTACTAATTGCAATAAAAAAGTCTATATCACATGATGAAGCCGGATAAAAATTGCACTTTCAAAAATGGAAGCAACCTACTTTTTATGGCGAACAAATGAATCACAATCAATTTGATGAATTTTTTCATTTTTATTCTTTTCTGTTATTTTCTACAAATTGTAGAAATTTGATTTTGAAAATGACTTGTCAATGATGACTATGAAACTGAAAAATGTGTTGTAATCCATGTATATGAACATGAAGTGCCGTATATTATTTTGATGGTGTGTTCTCACATAGCCATAACTCTTGGGCACAATAAATGTAGCATTAGCAGGATTTTGTAATTTAATTAAAGTATGAAGCTGAGCACGTAAAGCTAATGAATGTGAGCGGTTAATGCTACATCAGTTTCATTTGGTAAATGAAACCTCACGACTCTACTATGCGCATACTTTTCATTATACACTTGCAGGTATTCATGAAACAAATATCTGCATTCGATCCATTAGATAAGATTACATTTTAAATATTCATAAGAATTAATTAGAGAATTTACACATACACATACTGTAAAGAAAAGTATTAAATTTATTATAATATATGTCCTCTAATGTTTAACAAGCAATCAACATGCAATCGAAGAAGTGTAATACATAATGGAATGAAAAAACTTTAACGAAAAGTACTAAACTTATTTATAATAAATTTCCACTAATGTTTAACAAGCACTCAATATGCAGTCAAATAAATGTGATATATGATGGAATGGAATACACATTATTCTTCTGCAGGATTGGAACAAGGGTCGGACGATATTGAAAAATTTATATCGAATATCGATAACATTTTAATATCGATATATTAATATATCGAAATTTTCGATATATCGATATTATAGAAATTATGACAATTATCAAAATGTTGATTTTACCTATATTATAAAATTAGAATACCTATGTTATTTATTATACCTATGTCAATTAATATGGTAATATCGATAACATCAGTAAATTATATCAATAATAGCAATAAGGGTTAAATTATAAAAATATATACAATAATGTTCGTAAGGCTTAAGTACTAGACTCGCCAAGTAAATTTTGAGCTTAAAAGAAATTAATGATAATATCGATATTTATTCCCAGTACTAATTTGAACTCGCAACAGAAATATTATTAAGAACATAATTTGTAATTTTCAGATAATTTGACTAAATAATTTTATATTGTTAAGACATAAATAATTAGTAAAGGATGAAGTAGAAGTGAGAGCGAAGATAAAAAATATTGAAAATTTTTTTAAATATTAAAAACTTGCGTTAAAACGTTGAAAAGTCGAAAAAAATTAAATTCAAAAAAGGAGGAGGCAGAGATAGAGAAAAGAAGTATGGGAATGTGAAGATAAAGAAATCGAGGAAGTCAACGAATTCACATATTTAGAATAGATTTTTCATAAAAATAATGGGCATACAAAACATTTCGAAAATCAGTAGAAAAAGGCAATGATAGCAATAAAACATATCTGGAGCATTGGACAAAGAAAATTTAATAAAAATGTAAGAATACGTTGGATGATACTAGAAGAAATGAAAGTGAGCAAAAATGATGATAGAGACCGGAAAAAGCGTTTAAATTCGAAGAAAGGATAAGAGAATCAGAAAGTTTAATTCTATAAGAGTGTCAGAAAAATATTAAAAGAGGGAAGATGATAGCAACAAACTAACAATATGGGGAAAATCAAGAAAAAAATATTATAAAAGAAGAGATTGGGAAAATCAAATTGAACAATACGAACAAATCCAGAATTCATCGTACAACCCAAAATATAAGAACAAAAAAGCCGTGGGAATACCAAGATACCTGTTGAAAGAGAAGAACATCAGCCTAATCGCCAGATTCCGCTGCCGGGATGAGGAAAATAAAACAAATACTGACACCTCAAACTAGAAAAAAGAATGTGTAGACTCTGCGGGAGAGAAGAGGAAACCTTGGAACATACGCGACTGTATTGAAGGGAATTGGAAAGGGAAAGCAGATCGGAAGAAACACTATTAGACGAGACAGGAAATGGAAAATTATGGTTCCAAAAAATTAACGAAAAAAGAAACATATCATAAACTCACAATGTAAATTTTAAATATAAAAACGGATATTCGAAGCCTAGATAATGCCGAGGATACAGTATATGTTTTATCATCATTAAATAAATTCTCAATTAAAGTAAATTCTTATTACAAAAATACCTAGACACAGGATATTACTTGAAATTTCTTGTACATGCGCAAATGCAATGTACTCTTGACAAAAGTAGGATTAGTCATTAAAGATTTGTAGATTTAGTATTTAGGGCATTATCCCTGTCACTATACTTTATTGTCAATCGTCAACCCAAATAAAAATAATTTAACTAGATAATAGATATCAACATTAACCTCTACATCAACAATCTCAATTGTCATTCGACTTGCTTCCGATTATTGGTTTCTAAATTTCATCGGCACTTTCCATGTTAAGAAGTTTGAAATGATTATTAATCAAAATGATTATATGATACATGACAACTAAATTAGTATTACCTGTTTATGATCATTAACTTTTGTCGCGTATCAAATACAAATATAATATATAAATGTTTTATATAAGTAATCAAAGATGAACGCTTTTAATATTTGGATGTGATATCGTATGGTTACAGTAGCATAATATAGATCCAATTCCAATTGACATTTTTGTTAAACTAATACATTTTCGTTTGTTACAGGTATTTGCCATTTGAATTTATTCGCTTCGACAGTTTTCCATTTTTCTTCTGTAAGGTAACATTAATAATATAATTTCTAATACACGTTACATTTATTACATAAACAATTGTTCCCAATATGCAAACGACATTTTACATGATGTAACATCATATTAGCGATTGTAATAAATTGTTATATTTCCGTTCATATGTTCCGGTGATTAATGATAGATTTTTACTTTCAAAATATTTTTCTTCAGTGCATATATTATTGTCTTTTGTAGTATAGTGCTGGACAACATAATTGAGAATTGGATTACATCACCCCCTACTAGCATACCGTAAACATGGGATTATCCCCAAATTTATGGTACAGAAATGCAGGGACTGATTTCAAATTTTTAAATAGGTATATATAATCCAGGTAAAAATGTTTGGTTTATACGTACTAAAACAAACAAATTTTTATTTTATTTATGTAAAAACTAATCCAGCCTAATGTGGAATGGTTAATTTTCTTTCCATTTTTGATCCTCATCACAGTTATAAGAATATGAAATTTTTATTAATACCGCCCCTACATATTTTCGACTGATCACCCGTTGTGAGGGTTAGCCGCATCCATTACCAAGCTTAAGGGATTAACCAAATATCTTGTCTTGTACTATAACAGTACTACTTACAAATTTTGTCTAAACAATATATAATAGGGTTGTATTTTCAGCTGCATATTAATTTTGGTTTAATAGCAACATGTCAACGATAGTACGTCACCCTGACATAATATGAAATGATTAAAAATGCTATTTTTCAACTTTTATTTTCTAATTCTTTTGGTAGATATTATAAAATAAAGTATATGACAAGGCAAGCATTGGGCTAAGGAGGTTGTTAACATGTCGGAGGGCCGTGAACTTAGGAATCGAAATATTTGAGACCTCTTTCTAATTTGTGAAAAAAATATCTATTAAATTAGGAATGATGACAAATTTTTTTAAAAATAATGAAATTACAATAGGAATTCCATTTTTATGCAGTTAATAGAACATCCCATAATTGTTTTCTTAAAAAATTATATTTGAAAAATTTCTGACAAAAATAAAATATTAGAAAAAGGATTAACATCGTTCTCCTAATAAAATTAAAATAATATTACCCCAACCTTAAAATTTATGTATGTCCAAAAATAATATACACTCAGTTCTCATTACAGTAAACCTGCAAAATTAAATCAACAAGTGAACAATGCCGGAGGTCTAAATGACTCTGAACAGGGGCAACTGTATTTTTATTATATAACTTAAAAAATCTTAGATTTAATAATTAGGTCTATTGTAATCTCAAACATGGTTGGGATGATTTAAACAAAGTGATTCTTGTTTTTGAAAAAAAAATAATTATATTTTATAAAATAAACTTTGGCCAAATTTGATTGATGCCTGCATTGTTTACGGGTGGGCCCGAGGGTGGGCCATCACTTTTTAAGGTGGGCACCAGCCCACCCTGGCCCACTTATAGTTCCGCCACTGTCTCAGAGTCTTCTAATCGTTTTTGTTTCGTGTAAATATTTTTTTTCTATAGCAGATGTTAAAGTGTAATTTTATACACGACGATAATATTAAATTATCGAATAATACACTCGCGATTATATCGCTCGTGAATTAACACTTTTCGCTTATTTTATCGTCTTGTATAAAAAATAACTATTTTAGTGTATAACTACAGATTCGTTTGCAATCAAACTATCTATAGAGATTTCAAATCGAAGGCTATTTTCAAAAATTTAAATGTATAAAATAATGTACACAAATGGCATGCAAATAATTTATTGCGGTAGACTGAAAAATGCGGAATAACCCCATTATTATAAGTAGCACACTCACTATTCTTTACGTATTCTTTCCTGACTGAAGTTTCATATTAAACGCACAAGGAGCTCAACATAAGTTTATAATTTTCAAGTTCCACAACAGTGTTTTAAAATATATCTAAGATTATACCCTTACGCATTTTAAATATTAATTTTTTTAATGCTCATTTTTTTTAAAGGGTTTTCGTTAATAATTATTTTATTATTGCAAAAATATCAATGATTTTTATTTTTATGAAAATATCGTAATCAATTTTTAATTATGAAATTCGTATTTTCTCTATGTTACGGTTACTGACAGTAAGAAATTTGGATTGTAATGTTTTTGATTATCTTAAAAACTGTAATACAATATTCTCATGATTGAGCGTTTAATATTATCTCAATGTTACGTAGTCTGCGCGATGACTACAATGACGAATGGTGCAGGACGGGCAATATTTCCGGTGTTTCCGGGCGGGTGTCGGCGCCTAATAGAGCGGTCGGTTCGCAGGGCAGCTTGCCATTTGCCTAATTGATTAGAAAACACGCACCCCGGCCTTTCATTTACCAGACCAGTGACGCACGAGCTGCAATATCGCCGGTCATGGAAATTTATAATGTTAACGGTTTTTAAAGTTCATGGCGCCATTGGGATATTCTGCACAGGGGAAGCAAATTTAGGGTTTGGTATTATGAAAACTTATTCTTTACATAAAGTTAATTACTTCGTAAACATTAAGTTGACTCTATAAAAATCGCAATGTTTAGATAATTTAATGATAATAAAATTTTATTTGTATTAAATTCGAATTATTTTATTTTTACAAAATATAAAAGAAACAGTTTAAAGCTTTAACATTATTAATTCAATAGCCACACTAAAATATGAAACAGTGACTTCATTACAAATACAAATTAAAAGACATGAGTGAAAATATAAATAAATTTAAAAATTTATCACGAATATATATTTTTTTCTATGGCAATGACAATCCCTTATATGCTTGACTAATTTGACACAGTTAAATTCATAATTGGTATATGCTACATCTATTATATTTATTGAATAAAACAATAAAAATTTGTACTTATCTGTATTTATTTATTAAAGTTGTGATAGCAGTTTTGTTCTTTCGAACATCATCAGTCCGATAAAAATAGCAAAGAAATATAACTACAAATATTCGCATATTGATGCACAAAAAAAGTATAAATACTTTCATTAAATTTTTAAATATGTATATGCAAGTTTTAAAATGCGAGTAAAAATTTTTCAAATATTAGATGAATTTTTGCGCAATTTATACACCAGGTCAAATTGGTGGTTTTCAACCTTTGGAATCTAAATATAATAAAGATAACACATTAAAAATATATCGAATTATAAAATTCATGCATAGTTTCGCTATACATGCTTTGCAGAAAACGTTTTTGTCGAACATAAGTTTTGCATTTATCCGTGTATTGATGAAGTAACTATGTTTTGGCATTTTTATATATAGGCAGGCTATTACGGTTTTTTCTTAATAAATCCAAATCCATATTAAAAGTATTAATTTACGAAAAACTATAAAACTATGTACATTTAGAAAAATTTGTGAAAATATTGAAATGAAAATGAAATGCATCTTACAGTGTATATATGAGAATGAATGCATTTGCATGTATTCGCTCTTTAATCTTCGTCATATTTTACAAATAAATGGGAAAAAGCTAAATGCAAATTTTATTGTTTGACTACAAACTACCGTACTATTGTTAATTTATTTGAAATATTTTTAAAAACGTGGAATATTTTATAATTTAAGATTTATCTTTTCTGTTGAATTGTCGAAGTAAATCTTTTTCGTATAAGTCGTATCTTACCTAACCAAATGTTTTGTTTTCTCCTACAACATATAATTTAGTTCATCAGTTCCGTGTAGGTCAAATAATAGAAACTACTGTACTTAACCTATATACATAATCTAGAACAAAACTTAATCATCACAATGCATACAAGTATATAACCATAATTTCAAATTATTAAATTATGTTTATTTTCTTTGTTTCAATTCATTAAATTTTACTTTTTCTGTTATTGTTTTCTTTGTTACATCTATATCAACTATTTGGATCATTCTAATCTTTTGTATGTCTCAGGGTGGTGTGACATGATGTCTACTCCACGTTTGGAAGGTAACAAACTAGCTTATGTGTCAGTGTATGCATGAAAATATTTCCAAAATGTGTACATATTCATACCTAAGCTCAATATTAAAAATGTACATTTCTAGAGAAACTAGTGTTGTATATATATTGTATATTATCCGTAAAGACACATACACCATAAATTAGGGAATATAAAAGATTTAAATATGGTATAAGTAAATACAATTGTGATTTTTTATTATCCATATTAGTGGGTGTTAAACTACTTTTTTATAGATATCGGTAATGATATATTTCTACCAACGAGAAACATATGTTATGTAAGTTTACTAGAAGTTATATTTCGGGCACTCCAGCTGGCGTGGAGAGTGCACCACACGGATAATTTTTATATAGGAAATAGTACAGATTTTACCAATTACATGTACGTATTAATATTACAGTAACTGCCGTTTTAATAGTAATATATATATATATATATATATATATATATATATATATATATCTCTCGGAGATTATTGTTAAATTCATTATTCGATTTTGATTTCATTCTTTCCTGTTCTTTTATTTCCTATTGTCTACCATGTTACCATGTTAGCTTGTATTGTTATTATTTAAAGTTTCTTGAATTTTGTTCTCATGTATTTTTGGGTCTTCCTGTAGGATTATGTTTCGTCGTTCTTGCTTTCCAAATAATTTTTGTTTGAGTATTCTTATGAGGTGGCCATTCCAAGCCAGTTGAAAAACAAACAATAAATAACAAAAACTGGTGTATTCTTTGTTTTAACTCGTGGCTAGTGTGATAAAAACTAGTATTGTTTGAAAACTTTTTATTAAACAATTTACAACACCTGTAACACGTGTATTTAAAGCAGACAATTTTCTGGTTAATTTTTTCCCTGCAACATGTAATTATAATTAAATTGAAAGCGCGAGTACCGAAATATGAATTCATAATTAAAAATTAACATTTTAATTAGAAATACGAGCAGGTTTTGATGATCCGTATGTAGTCTGGGATTTGCAATTACATGCTAGTTTATCACAAGTTTTATGCAGTTTTTTCTCGCGGGAAGGTCAAGATTACATGTGTGTAATTATATAAATCTATGTGAAACGTCATAGCCGTAAAATTTCTCATTTGTAAACACAGGAAAATGGAGAACGGCATTAGGTGCGGAATTAATCAAAAACCTGGCAGCCTGGGTTTAACTTGGTAGGCGATTATTTCACTTCAGAAGTGCTTATTAAACAATATTTCATTAACACTCTCGTTACAAAAAAGTCCGTAGGTTCCATCTATTCAGGGTAGTGCATTGGAACATTGGAGTTAAAAATTATCAATGCTAATTTTTAAATCTTCAATTATTGATTCCAATAATTTCACGGAAAAACAAATAAAAATATATGGCTGTCATATCATCTAGCCCTTCAATATATAGGTAGGTATATATTGTCAAAATGGGTGTCCGGTACACAATCCGTGTCTGAAAAATTGATGGGTCAGATATAAATTTAAAATTCATGTTTTCAATTGATTTGTGATTTTATACTTTAGTTTAAAAAAAAAGTTGTATTTGTACACCAACAATACTTCAAAAATAGCTATTTAAAATTTTGATTTTACAATTTTTGGCATATATTGATAGACCTCAAACAAAGTTTAATTATCTCTTTTCATTCTGAGATATTTGCTATTAAAATTTCACCTAAAAAGTGTGATATTTTTCAGAATAATCCAAGAATGGATAGAGATGGAAAGTTTACATTCATTGAAACCACTCGGGAAAAAATAAGAAATTTTTTTTCTTAACTTAGATAAATATTGATCTTGAGATATCGGTCTTCTAAGTTATATTTAAATATTAGGTTTACGGCCTATCCTTTAAATGGTTAGGTTTACGGCTTTGGCAACTTCGTCGATTCTACGAAAAAAAAATTACGTAAGTAAACCAATTTTCAAATTTTTGTTTCAACGGATATATTTTCTAAAAAGAAAAGAAAATGCCAAAGCAAAATTGAATTTACTATTTTCTTTTCTAGAACTTACATATGTATAGGTATATGCGAAGGAAAAATCAGAAAATTGTTGCAATTAATCTAAAAAAACCTATTTTATTAGGTATAATCAGCATATGGATATACATAAATTCAGAAAACTAAGGTTTTTTTTTAAAAAAAATATGTTTATTCCGCGATTCCTGAAAATAAGATTTTTTTCTAAGTTCCTATTTTTCACATAGTCGTTGCAAATAATAGAGAAACCGTTACTTAACATATAACTTTTACCGTAGAATGGAATATTGAAGTAGATAAAATATCATTCACTTTAAAAAGGTGAGTTATTTTATAGTAATTTTCATTAAAAATTTAAGTAAAACATCAGCGAGTTTTATTTTATAGCAGCTTAAAACATAAATTTGTAAATATATAATATCTAAATACAATAATTATATTTTGTAGTAATTTTCATCAATTTTTCCACAGTTATTAAGTACTGTTCCTGCTAGAATTGCGGAATAAAGTGGTACTAAAGATTTTTAAGTGTTGTGTATATATGTATTTGTTTATATGTATATTCATTGAATTATTAAACAAATTTGACATTTATAACTTTCAAAAATTAATTACATATCAAAAATATCATACAATGAATTATAATAATTTAAAGTAATATTTAATCATGTTGTTAATCTGTCTGAAACAATCAAAATTTTCAATTGTTATAACTGACGTAACCGAGAAAATCATTATTAAAATTGTTTCAGTAACCTTGGCAACTGCAAAAAATTAAAAAACTAAAACAATTATTGTAATTGGACGAATCGTAGATTGATTGGGTGTTTTCATCACGAGATTTAGAAATAGGTATATTTATAATTAGATGAAAGTTGCTGAGATAAATACAATAATTCACTATTATTTAAATTGGTTTTTTCTCCTACGATGTTTTGTTTCTAGTTTCGTTTGTTTTATGAGTTGAAAGTGTGAAAATGAATATAAAAATTCCTTTCTTGTACTACAAGTTTCTATTTCTGTTTCATAATGTAATATGAATGTATTCAGTAGGAAAATTTGTGTTATTATTTTAATTATATGTTGTTCTTAATAAATTTAATTAATTTAAGTTCATACGTGATACGTGCTTTCCTTTGACATTGCATTATAATAAATTGTATTCCACAAAAAAAAATAACATTGAAAAAATTAACTTAAAATAAACTATAATTATATACTCGTAGAACGTTGCTTCATGAATTTATGTCATCAGTAAGAAATTACTAATGATGAAGTGACACCTTACCGAAACATGAGACTATGAGACAATAGAAGAATATTTTATATTATAAATTAGTCTAATAGATAATAAACGTACGTGTACCTGTGCAACTATCTTAAAAATAAAATAATTTGAAAGGTGGAATAAAATTTTGCAATGTAGGTATGCATGTATTATGTTTATTATATTTATATTACAAAAAAATATTAGTAAATTAGAGGATGATTATTAGAATTAATTTTGTCGGATGTAAACTACTTTCAAAACTTTGATTTCATTTTTTAAAAACTTTATAATTTTAGTGGCTATGGCAAGTATGCTGGTTGGATCACCAAAAAAGAATTTTTAGAAACAAGTTTTAATTAATAAAACTTTATACCGGAATATACAGATTAAACTGCAAATAATAAATCGATTTAAAAAAATACGGATATTTTACATTTTTGTTTTATATCCTGTACTATTATGTAAAAATCAAAATTTGGTCACATACCCTATTTGAGCAGAATTTGGAAATTCGTAAATATGTGTTGGTTTTCTTCTAAAATTATTGTTCTACACATTCCCTTGTCTCGTTTATGGCACCCTTATTTTAGCCATATAACTTTTAGAATCCTATTTTTTTTTAAATGTAACTGATATCGTATCGCCTATAGATTCTGAAATAGCAATAGTGTACCATTTAAAACCAGTACCTGTACTTAATCGAAAACCGGAACTAAACCGGAATTTTAATTTTATAGCGACTCTAAAACCGAAGCCGTTAATGTAAATGTTGAAGTCTGAAGTAATTTTTTTATAGTAATAGCTAATCCAGAAATAATTTGTGTTTTTTATGTTGTGATTCATGAAAACGTGTGATATCTAAATATAAATTGACTCACTTAAATGCATCACAGTTTTATAATCCGTGATAAGAAGTCATTATTGCATATAAAGGGAAAAAAGCATTTCCTGTTTTAAGTGTTAATTTTAAACTATTTCTAATTGTTGCGGTTTCCTATTAGCACAATTTTCTTATTTCCTCAAATGAATCACACTTTTTTTATCACAGATGACAATCATATCCTAGGTATTTAAAGAATTATAGATAAAGTACTTTGTTAGATTTTAAATATAGCCGTGATGTGATAGCAGTGTGGTGATCTTGTAATAATAAAGCCATTAGCAGTATCGCACTAGTGGGTCTGTGGATCGGTCAGCTAGCTAATACCTCGTGACCTACTTTACCGACCCAGCACGTGGTGCTGTGTAGAGTCGCGACCCTACAACTCTACCTTCCGTACTACTTCAAATATTACACATATTACTTCCTTTATTATGATCGCAATATTACATTGGTCATTGTTGCACAGCCAGATTAAATACATCATGATTTATAAAAAACTTATTTTTTCTATATTTATCTATAAACTAATATTTCTTTGTTAAATTATTAAAAACAATGAAACATAAACATTGTTGTTAACTAAATTATAAGAAAATGTAATGAAATGTGTAACCGAATTTTCCCGATAGGTACTCAATGTTTATTAATGATGATTTTATAAAATAAAAATTAGTAATGACACACCTGTGGTTCGTTTATGACACCAGTGAAGAGGAAAACATAGAAATTTATGAACCGATAAGAAACTAAAAGTATTAATAAATTTTAACTGTAATAATTGAGAACCTTCTACGAAGTTCTTTAAAGGTTAGGTGTTGACATTTGTATCTATGCAAGCAAAAATTACTCAAAGATCAATACAGAACTGGTACATTTAATTAAACCAGAAATAGGGTTTTATAAAAAGGAATTTACAATTACAAAATGTTTAATATTTTAATTTATCACATATTATAATAAATATCCAGTTAAATGAAATCAAAAATATGTTTGTCTAAAAAGTGTAGGAATACGCAGTTTAATTTCTTTTTAGCCAACAAACTAAAATAAGTTCATTATCGAAATTTTTTTGACCATTCAAAATGACAATTTTTCTTTGGCAACGGGTTTACAATTTCATCAAGAATATTTTCTAGTAATTTAGAGAGAAATAATTATATACACAAATCATCAAATGTGAATCAGATGGATCTAGAAACTTTCTTAAAGTGAGGTGAACTATTTTATTGTAAGATAATCATAAACAATAAAGTATATATTAATGTTACGCACAAAATTTATTAATTAACATAAAATCATTGAATTAGAGCAGATTAGGAAAAAAAAATTACATATACAACAGAAAATATATACAGTATGCGAATCTGGTCAAAACTAACAGCATTATTAATATTGTCCATACAACAGTATTTCGGTAAATATTTGTTCTTGACTATTTTGCTCCAAATTAAACAAATATTTATAATATCTGTGTATATGACCTACTTTTTACTCCAGATTTATTTTTTATTACTTCGAAATTTAAAAAAAAAATTCTTCCGCTCAATTACGCCACAGATGTAAATCAGAATTTACTAGTTTAACCCAACTACATTGAATGTTTTCTGAAGTATCTATATTTGATTACTTTAAATTACATATGAATTACAATAATTGTCTGTTCTGTATTCTATTTGGTGCTTTCTGAAATATAATTATCTAATCCGAATTAAATATAAAATTTACGAAAATTGTAGCAAATGTTGGTACAAATTATACTTATGGTATAATTTAATTCTTAATGAAAATATCGCTTTAATATCAACGCCTCCATATCTCTTGTATACCGCTAGTTTCCGTAATGTTATCAAACTACAAAGTTGTCTAATTCGAAGTAGTTGGTAGCTTGTAAGTTGATTAGTGTAACTGCATTAGTGCATCAGTATGCATAACGCGAGGTTTCTGTAGCGCTCCTAGATGTAGTCGTAGCTGCTTGGGATGATACGACTCGAGCGAGTGTAAAAGTGAAGCTGGCAACGGAAGACATTTGCAGCTAAATGTCATGGCATTTCCAGCGATGGATTGTAACGAGGGACGATGCAATAACCGCACAAATTGGAAAATTCATACCCAGGGATTTGCAGTAGCTTGAAATTACTTCTCATCGAAAATTTTATTTCTATTACAAAACTACATCTTTTGTTCTAAAATGTTTATCATATTACGTTCATGTAGTATTTATATTTGAATTAAAGTCAATGATTGCGTATCATCTCCTGTTTCCCACTATTTCACTGTTTTTTATACATCTTTTTTAATCTTTTTATACCCATAGAAAAATAACTTCTCATTTCGAAGATTTTATTTTTATTTCCATATTGCAGTTTTACTCTAAAACGGTTTGTCTATTTCATTAATGTTTTAATTCAAGCGATAGTAAAACCTATCTGATGTGTCTAACACTTAATGTACAGTAGTATAAGTTTACTTTACTGCTACCAAAACCTGGCTTATACAGTTTTACATCATAGTCATTGTCGTAATCATAATCACTGTCATAATCAAAAGAGTATAAACCGTTTATCTAACAATTTTGATATGACAATGATTTGACAATTGTAGAATTGCCAAATTTGATAGCTTCAAACTTGCATGGTGCATGGTGTTAGTACACACATTCATATGAAATGTAACATGCACTCATATAAACATTATTTTTGGTTGTAATGGATACACTATTGACATTTCTAAGGCATGTGCATCTCGTCATAATCATAGTCTCAAAATTAAAATTAAACCAATTTTAATGTTATGCTTATTTCTTTAATAATGACTATTTTTGACGCAGTTGTATAAACAATTAGGTAAACAAAATTTAATTTTTAAGATTGTTATTATGACAATGACTATGACATCCCTGCATAAACCAAGCTTTATAATTTCTTTAATATTATTGCATTTTGCAATAAACATATTTCATACTTATTCGGAATTATACCCGTGAAAATATTTCATATTTATTCGTAACTAAACCCTTGAAAATTAATTCAGCAATGTTCAGAAACTAGTTGAATATGTTTCTGTGACTATATAGAATTTGTAGAAATTCGGTGTTCAATTTATTTAAAAACGAGACAAGTGGAGATATGTCTTTGTTGAGAGTTTTGCTAATGTTTTTTTTTTAAATGACATGCTATTTGACTACCATATTTGTTAAATTTTGTAGACATAAATAACTCATCTGTTTTATATATTTTATTGATTTCATTAATTAATACCATGCCCAACAGATTGTTAACCATTGTATATTCTATTATGAATGAAAAAAAAATAAAGTATTACTTATAATTATGTTTTATTGATATTATGTATCCTCAATAATGGATAAAATTATATAATACGAAGATATAATAGTATATTATTTAACAAGCATAATATGTAGGCTATATTACACGAGGATGTAATCATCCGCGTGTAATGTAGCCATATTATGCGAGTCAAATACTATACTTTATCTACAACTATCAGGCATATAAAAAATCTGATATTATTTGTTAAATATTCAGTTAGGTGAGAATAGTTCATATATAGCTTAACAGATGGCGCCACAGTAGCACTTAAATGTCAAACTAACTTTTCAAATTGTATTTATTATACTTTTATAAGCATATATATTGATATTTATAATAAAAAATATGTTATTAATAAATTAACAGTTTAATAAAATATTATGTGTTAAATTATATGCCCTATTTATTACAGAAAAGTGTAGCGTGTATCATGACATTTCATATTACACTTGTGTAATATGAGTAGTATATTATATGTAGTATCACACGTATAATGTACCCATATTTCAATAGTTGTAGATAAAAATTATTAACCAAGATCTATAGAAAAATATTATGTATGTATATTTATTCTTCTAAACTTTGGTTTATGATTTTTAAAATTGTAGATATATTTCCTTTATCTAATTATCTTGCAGTAAAAATACTAGTTGTAGTTTCAATCAAATATACCATTTTTCTAATGTGTTGAGAAGAACAAAAAATAAATTCAAATAATTATGAAATTAATTAGCTTGACCGTTTGTTGTTAAAAATACCTTATGTACGTGTATTGCATATTACATTTTTTTTGTATAAAATCGCTTGTAAATGTGTAACTGCGTTTGTTATTAATACCTACTCACTTTGTAATATGTATCTAAATATAATCTGAAAATGAAAAGTAATGGCATATTAGTTTCCGCAGTTAAAAACCAAATGAACTGGAACCGACAAACAGAACAACAAAATTATCTATAGCTATTGATAAATTTGCTCCAGTTTCTCTATTGACGCATGAATCACGTTAGAGGTTAGAATTAGGTTAGGTACATGTTGAGTGTTGATTAAGTTTCAATATAAAACATCCCTTTGGAGAACCCCTTTGAAAAGCCAATAACATGGAAACACAATCACCGACAATTTATCAAGAGTGTTAACGTTCGTTCCATTAAAGTAAATCACTTATTTGCAGTCACATTAAGTCTAATTACTTCACCTAATTTCAAAGAAATTTGTGTGATTTGTAAAATAAAACGGTGATAAGGATCTTTTGTATTTCGATAGGTCTTCGCTTAAAAATGGAAGAGATATCCTAAGGTCGACATATAGACAATTAACAGGCGATTTCATTATCGAGAAATGTCAAAATGGAATGCAGAACAAATTCTCTTTATTGTACCAACAATAGAGAGCTAGTGACTCGTAAAGAACGGGCGATTTAATCTGCTCCCTAAACTATTAAATGGTTTCAATGCCAACTACTAAAACGAACGATAACCATCGAATGTTGCATATTGCATTATTATAACACTAAAAAAACTTATGGTTTTCTATGCACAACTAATCTTTATATATTATTTTTTTGCTTTTTAAATCCCTCACACTAGGTCAACAATATTTAATTATATTTTAGTAACTTACAGGATTGCTTGTTAGTATCGAGCAGTAAGCCGCAGACCTGACATCTAATCATAGTGAAAATATTAAAATTCATTGCAAAAATAATTAATATAGGAACATGTAGCAATCTTAACAATTTTGAGAACCGTACTAAAATTGAATTTGTTAACCTAATGTTAAGTATTTAAAAGTCAAAGAAATTAATTTGACTAGAACTGTAACAGACATGTAGTCTACAGCATTTGTTTATTATTTTTCTTTGTAGACAACATAATTAATGTACATTCTTAGGAAAATAGTAAATTAGTTATTTTATTATTTATAATATGCATGACTTATTACCCATTGCTGAGATATGAAATAATATATTTATATCATGGAGAACATTTACCAGACGTTACCTTCCGGGAATTCTAATCATTTTATATGGAAAATAAGATAGATAGTAAAGAATTTGATTCGGCGGGACTCAAACTCTGGTTTTCAGAACCACAACCGGTCAATGTACCCGCTAGTTTTAAAATCTAAATCTAATTTACTTCAATAACATTTTCACTTACGATGAGAACTTTATTCGCGAAATACATAGTTGTTATTAATTTTTATTTGTCAGCTTAGTAATATGATTAATGATGACTACTTTGTTGTCATTTTAGTGTAGTAGTAATCTATTTATATTTGTGTAACGAGAATTTGATAATGTTATAATGATGGAGAAACAAAATTTAACGGTATTATAAAAACAGTAAACACACTCATTTCTTCTGAGAAATATATATAATTCTCAATTTCCTATAACAAATAAACAAAAAGAAAGCGTCATTGTTTTCAAAAAGAACAGTTACTTAACCTATATAAATAATGCCATCCCTCTTTAATTTTTGTTTTCCGTTGTTAATGAAATGACAAAAATAGATCACCCCATTCATGGACGGAGTGTGAGTCGAGGCAGAGTGCAGGGTGCGACCAGTGGCGTGCGTGAGTTAATCAGACAGAGCGAAGGGCTTGGCCTGTCATTGTCGCGTTGACCTTGGCCAACCAGTGTATGCCAAACAAAAGAAAAAATAACCAGCAAAATTAACTTACAACAGTCAGTTTTATTATAGTTATTTAAGCTAAAGGATGGGAATTTTTAAATTTATGGCTTATTAACCCATTCTGGGTATATTATAAAAATCGAATGAAGATGACTATGCGAATGGAAGATAGGAAGAAAAACAAAAGAAAGTAGTTGGGCCAGCCTGGTTGTAGGGAAGTGAAATATTACTAATAAAGTACTAAAAGGTGCTGAAATTGAAGAACCTAGTAGCTAGAATACAGAAATATACTCCGAAACATTAAATACTGTAAAGATAGGAGGGTAAGAAGGTGAAGAATTTTGGACTAACAGTGGAGTCAGACGAGGATGCCCAGGAGTCAGACAAGGTTGCCCACTAAGTCCTATCTTGTTCTCTATTTTCAGGTCAGACATTGAAGAGCACTTTTCAAAAGGCTAAACTGTAGGTACAGTAACAGAAAAAAAGAAATTTTGAACGCTATCATAAGCTGACGACTTGGCATTTGTAGCAAAAACCAGACAAGAAATGATGTCTTTATTAAAGAGATACGAATTATATAAAATATTGCAGTTTTCAACAAAGGAAAAGAAAGGGAAGTAGAAGAAAAAAAAGATAATTGTGGAAGGGAAAAGAAATAGAAAAGGACTATGGAGTACTAAGAAAAAAGAAGAAGGAAGCCATGGAAATAACTTCCATATGTCTCCTGGATGAAGATATCCAAGAAAGAAGAAAGAAAACAGAAAAAAAAACAGTGGGAGGAAAACAGAACAATATTCTATGAAAGAAACGGCCATTCCGCGATCAATATAGAAAGGAAAAGAAATTAAGGAGAAAATATGGTAAACGAAATTATTACAAAAGAGAAAGATATACAAATCCAGATAACAGGAGAAAAAATAAAATTCGACTTATAACCCAGGTTACAAGTATATTAACTGTAATACATGATAACTGATAATAAAAATTTACAAATTATTGCAAGATTCAGACAGAAGAAGAAATAATTATTGGCAAAATAATTAAGAGAAGAAATGCAGAATATGTGGGGAGATCCCGAGACGTTAGACCATTATCGAAGAGACTATTTAGAAGAACTAAGCAACGAGAAGTCAGCCCAGCAAATTTTACAAGATGAAAGACCAGACGTTAAGGATGAAGAAAGTCCTATGCAGAAGTCCTGCATAAAATAATTAAAATCTATATAACCACACTTATGTACATACTTATGAATGTAGTAGTAGTATGAATACTACTACTTGTATAGTATAAGAGAAGAAGTTAGTTGAGGCGGAGTTCAAAATGTTTAGATAGATTTAGTGGAAAATATGAAACGTTAAGATGCGGAATAAAATTAGAATGGAATGGACAGAAAACTTGATCAAGTGGAAGTCAAATAAAGAGTAGAAGTTAGATTTGGTGGAGAATAGGAGAGAAAGAAAATGTAGGTGGAAAGAAGAAAAGCGAAAGAAATACCAAGGAGGAGGTGAAAAGTTATATCGCATAAGACCTGAGAGAGAAGAGATTGAGCAAGAAAGATACGTTGAACAAGAGGCAACTAAAAATAAAAATAAGCAACAACAAACCCTGATATAAGAAAAACGGTGAAGAAGGAGAAGAAGAAAATATATTTCAATAAAAAATGGTTTCCAATATTTGCAGAATGATAGAAATATTAGATGTTTTTTTACTATATTAGTGACATGATCTTAAAAATCAAGATCAAAAAAATTAAAGAAGATCAAAATTTGGTAATTACCTTCCAGGGTAAAATTCCATAATTCTTAAAAGCAGTAAAACAGATTGCCCAACTAGGCAACTCTAACCTTAAAATTTAACATTCTGTGGTGCACTTTACACACCAGTTATGACTGTCTAACTGGCAATGCTTGATATTCATCGCTTAGTCATATTTAAATTATACCCCAGTAGTGGGTAACTATTATCAGATAATACCATAAAGCTGAAAAACAAAATTACAATACAAAATAAGACCGGTTATCCATCCAAAAACTAATTGCAGTAATCTATGCGTAGTAAGCTTATGTTTATTATATAATAAATATAAATATACAGTTAGCATATTATAAGAATTTTCATAAAAAAAGTATACATGTACAAGTATTGTAATTTGGCATAAATAAATGTAAGATAGAGGTTACAGAATATGTTTATGTAAATTAACAATGTATAAAAAACGTAAGAAATACTTGTTACTTGTGTTAATTATTTATATAATTATTAGTATTATTTCTGGCTTATTACAGCGTTTATTTCTACCAAAACAATTTGGCATAAAAAAAACAAGAAAATTTGTTATTTATTTAAATTACCGTTCCGTAAACAACCTCAAAATTTTTACTAGGTTCCTGTCAAAATTTTCGACGTGAAACAATTGTTACTGTATTCTTTTTTCAGGTGTTGGTTGTTATGATAATAATGTAAACGAGGCAATTTATATATATTTAGCATTTGGGCATGTGTTAAAGCTAACGCCGTGTGTGGCTTTCGTCAATCCGTTAAGGTAATTCGCGGGTACAGTTAAAGAGATTTGGTTGTCGTGGTCTGCTGAACAGAACAGGAATTTTATTGTTCGAAGCCAATTTCAGCGGTTAACAAATTAGAAGATCCAGTCGCAAATCAATAGACGAGAACCTTAACCCAAGTCTGAATTCCAATGAAATCTCTCCAAAGTTGAGCTACTTAATTTTAATGAATTTTCATCATTATTCAAATTTCCAAAACTTTTAAATTATGTATTAAGTTTTATAAACGTCAATATAGTCACGGAAGTATAATACAGTCCTTTTTTCGACGACTACAAAGTAAATAAGAATATGAATGACAGTCGCTGAGTTCGTGCTGCATCATCTGTTGAGGGACGTTTCAGGCGGTTCAGAACTGTATGTAAAAAGTTCCGTAGCTACAGTTTGTGCAGTTGTATAATAACTGAAGTAGAAAAAGGAATTAAATTCAATGTCAGTGTTCAGAATATCATAAATACATATTAAAGATCAGCTTAGCCTTGAAGAGTACTTTCCTCTTAAAGACTGGAATGTTATATAAGAGAAATTATACATTAATGCTAAATAGGACATAAAAATATATTAATTAGTACTTTAATAGGATTAAATTAATATAAACATGAGCTGTGTAGGACAAGTTCATTGTCTTATTTTATTGAACTGGTTATTAGTGACATTAGTGACAATGTATTCTTGCTTTTATCGTTGATTTTGTTACTTTATTAGTATAATTTTAATATTGTTTATTGACAAAATAATGTATTATATACATACATTGAAAAATCCTAACAAAATATATTGAGTACTTTGACACATACTTATAAATAACTATTTGAACTTGCAATTTATGAGTTAGCTAAATAGTAGGTAATAGGCTTGAAATTTCTATAATTGTAACACATGCACAATTCGCATTGTAAATACAGTAAATTAGTTATTAATTATTAATGATATGAAATTAGCCCAACCTATAAACTCAATGTCATACTGAGCAAAATGCTTACTCAGTTAATAAAACGGTAAATTTAATAATATATTATTAAATTGATTACTTATTAATAATTTAATACGGTTTTTTCTAAAGCTGCAATGTGCTAGTTGCCAAAATAATAAATACGATTTTGGACTATTAAATTATAATAAATTATTTTTTCCGCAGCTGGGATTCAAGACATAAATAACATTTTATTCACAATTTGGCAAGTTGTGGCTATGGAACATGTTATACACTGAGTGAGGAGTAACCCTTAAAAACTATAGCATGTTAGAGAGTGTGGAATACCCGCCAAAAAAAATTGTTTAAAATTAATAACTAAGTATTTTATTTTGTGATATCAATACGAATTCATTCATGTGTTAACTATTAGCTATCTATTAAATAAATTTAGGGATATTCTCAAGTTCGCAAAAGCCTATTTAGGAAGAGTGAGATAAAAATACCGAATAAACAATATGTTGAAGAGAAATGAAGCATTAACAATATTTTGACTTAGAAGTTTTGAGATTAGGTGTAAATTCAGATTGGCACATCTTTAGAAGTTTTTTTTAAATAATAAAAGAAATAATACTTTTTCTTTCAACAATCGAAATCTTTTGTAGAATTCAACATTATTTAATTTAATAAAATTGTAAACACTGTCGCCTATAGTGTAATTACACCTGATATGAAATAAATGATTGTTCTGTTTCTTGTATTTCTAATAAATCATCCACTTCTTCCAAATTTACTAGTACTAGTAACAAATTTAAATTTATGACAATTAATAAAAGATAAGGTCATTTTAATACTTTCAGCAAAAAAAAAGAATGAAAATTGAATGAAAAACGCATTATAATGCTAGTCAACAAGTAGGTACCTTGTAATTTTAAAGTTTATTAGGAGGTGAATATCACGGCCCTAAATAAAAAAAATTGTAAAATGTATACAAGTTATATAAAAACTTGGCTGCGTCATCTTTTCTAGATTACAGTACACCGATTAAGAATAAATGGAGGGTAAACAAGAATAGATAATATAGAATATGTAAGAAAAAAATATTTTTAACAATTCGACACTCCTGGCAACACGATCGGTATTGTAGAGTACTAGTAATAAAATAAGTTTTGAAAATTCTTCTGTTGTATTCATTTGGTGGTAGGTTCACGTATTATCATTTACAATTATCTATATCTTGTATAAAATATCAGTACCGATATCTGCGGGTAAGTAAATATGTGCATGCTTCACAATGGCTAATAAGGCCGTGAGTGATACATATTTTTTCATTTCTGAATAGTTGTTATTGTGTATTTGTACTTATTACATTATTAGTCATTGTTGATTGTAGGTTTACACTTATTTACAGCTTATGTAGATAACTAGCGAAACAAAATATAAAGGTGTCATGTTATGTCTCAGTTAGTGTCTTGGTTAAGATTATTTATTTATTTTTAATAATGATGTGTATTTATTGTTATTAATGAATAATTACAAATCATATCATATCTCATGTAGATTAGGTAAATACACATTAATTTTTTTTGTTGTTGACTTATAATTTCTGCTTACTTTAGTGCTGGAAGTCAAACAATAAAAAAAATGAAATATTGATCGGACTCGTATTATAAATAAAGTTATTTAATGATGCTTATTACTATTTTTTTCTGTACAATTATATGCTTTGATTTATTGTGCCTTACTAGAATGAGCAATCTTTATCTGATACAAGAAATTACACAATATAAAAAGTAATTATAAAAAAATATTGTGTTCATTTCGTACTTAAAGTCTATACACAAATAGCATATTTATTACAAAAACAACAATATATAATTATAATAAGGCAGTTATATGAATACTCCAATGTAAATGAAAAAATTGCAAAGAATGGGATATTGTTTTCATTTATTTCGTACATATTTCTCACGAAATTCTGACACTTGTCAATGTTGTCAATCATGTACATAAACCTTATTTCTAAAGGTCATGTATTTTCTTTATTAACAAGAAATCAAATGATCCCTGCAAAAATTAAAAGCCAGCTGAATTATTATTTTTATTTTGTTTCTGCCAAAAGTAAAAACCTATTTCGAAAAAACGATTGGAACCAAAAAATAACGCTGCATACCTAGATGTTTACGAGAAAGTGCCTTTTTGGCAGCGTTGAGAAATACTCGGGATTTTCTTAAAAAAAAAAACCCAACCCGCCTAGGATTTTTAAAAATCTTTTTTATTGGGTATTTTTTTATAGAAAGTATTATATATATTTTTATTTTGACCTATTTTAAATATCAATATATATGATATTAATTTCGGAAAAATAATTAATTAATTATATTATGTCGAAATACGCATATTAATACGATTACCTCATTTTTTCTGTTTTCTTTTACGATGTACATATATCAACTGATTCGTATAGTCAATGAACGATATTACTAATGTAACCCTGCTTTTTGGCACAACTGATTGCTATAAAAAAGGGAGGTTCATAACTAGATGTTGTAGCAGTCCCATATACAGTTTCAACATTCTACCGCAAATCATTTTTGTTATGTGAGATAGTACGTACATAATTACGTATAGACGTCACGCTGAAAATAGTCAAAATGGATCCAGGGACGGTATTTATTTCCGTTGAAATCTGAAAACCGAAATTTGCGGTTATAATACTTCTTTTACTTCATACAAGGAAGTAAAAAGATACAACTAAAAACATTAGAAATGATGAGGAACGATAACGATTTGTGTGTTTTGGGAAGCGGTCAGGTTTTGTTTGTCGGGAAGTTGATAGGTGATACGCAGTTCTCGTATCGTTTCTGAGGCGATTTCCTGCAGGTCGCCAGAGCTTCCTGCCAGCGCATCACGCTAGTTACTGTTAGACAAACACTGCAGCTAGCGGCCATCGCGACGAAAGTGATGGATGCTCTGGATTGACGTGTCGCAGCGCTCACTTACTCACGGGACTGTAACGCGAGATTAGGTTATACGACACAAATATTTATTCGGTGTTGCTTTTCTTTAAAAGGTTATCTTCTGCAGTAAAAATAACATTAATTTATTTTAATGCTTTACTAAATTTAGTAAAAAGTATTAAAACAAATGTATAAAATGTAATTCGCAATCAATGAATTATTATTTAAAAAAATGGTAGTTCAGAGTAACACAAAAAGTTTAATGTTACATTTCATTTATTTATATAATTTCGTGTGGTTTATTACACATTACTTTAAATGGTGCTAAAAACCATGAAAATTACTCAACTGATAATTCGCTAATAGTTATAGTTACGCATTTATTTCTAGTTTGTTTTTCTTCAGTATTACGACTACTATGAGATTGAAAAATGTGTTTTTTTATTACTCAAATCCTGTTAGAAAAAGATATTCTATTATAAAAAATAATTATTTCGTATTATATTGTCAATCGGTATGACTAATCTACTTTTGGTAAGCAATGTGACGATTGTATTTTATCCTAATGTTTTGGTATTTATTGATTATGAAGAATCTCTGAGCTAAGAGGTTGTAGGTACTAATTAATAATAACAAATTTATATTGGAACTTACATTTGATGGCCATTACATTTCGTGAATTTCGAGCTGGATAATACATCTCTGAATAATCATAATATGATAATGAGAAAATAAATTTTTGCCCTCCTGAAGTGTAAAGATAACAATTACATATAGTTCATATCTACGGTAGTTGCGATTTTATGCATTGCGACGCAATAAAGTAGTTCGATATATTTTTGGCTTTTAGAGGTTATTGAAGCAATAATAATAATAATATTTGTAATTAAACAGAGCTTACAATAATGTCTTGGAGAAATACAAATTTTTGAGTATTTTAAATGATTTTAAAACAAAGTTTTTTTTAGATAATACATATATTGCCAAAAAAATTAAAAAAATACATTATGTGTGCGTTAGGTATTTATACATCGTTCAGTTTTGTTGAATTTAGTTTAGTACCACACGCTATAAAGTACTACCTACCTTATAATGTAAATAAGTATTAATGAAATGAGTAAACACGTAATGAAAGATTTTGAGAACGCACACCATTCTTAGAGATTTTAATCTCTGATCAACTCTTATATTTTTCTTTTTTTCTGGTCGTGCAATATGTTTTCTTCTCTTACTTTCGAGGATAGTAAATAACCGAAATTGCTGATTGGTTAAAAATTATAATAATTGTAAAAAAAGAATGATTCAGTTAATAGTATGTTCCGTAATTCAACCAGTTCGATCACGTTTGTGGTTGACAGTTCCGTAAGTCCAGAAATTCATTTACCGGATTCTATTTGAATCGCGGTCTGAAAAAGGTTGGTAAAAAGTCGGGCCACAGCAACCAAGAAATATTCCTGGTTTTCCTGGTTTTAAAACCTTACTATGTATTGTCATCTAATAGCAAAAGAACAGTGTGACATTCAACATCTCTTGATAAAATAATGTATGCAAAGATGAAAACATCAATTCTTTAATTGTAATAAATTGTACAATTTCGCTGTCATATTCAACGTTATCGTTTAATAATTTATGTATATTTTTGTTAGGATGTGTCAATTTAAAAAACTCATGATTCAAAATTCAAGTGTCTCGAAATGAGAAAAAAAAATTCTGAAACCCTGGTTCACTCACTGATTTTTTTTTTTGTAGATGTAATAAACATTCTATAAGATCTTTATTTTAAAAATATATCATCGAGAACCGACAGCTTCTTCAAAAAAATTTAAATCAAGTGGATGCATATCGAAGTTTACACTTTCAATTTCGTCCAGATTGGAACCTACATGTATATTTTTATTAAGTTACATCAATTTTAAAATGTCCTGATTCAAAATCAAAGTGTCTCGAAATAAGGAATAAATTTTTGGAACCCTGGTTTACCCACTGTATTTTTTTTTTGGTTGAGTTAAGGAACATAATATAAGATCCTTATTTAAATCATATTTCATCAAGAACCGACAGCTTCTTCACAGGGTTGGCAAAAATCATGATTTATTTAAAAAAATCAAAAATCATCAATTTTTTTGAAAAAATCAAATAAATAATGATTTTTTGATTTTTTTTAATTTTTAAAGATAGCTAAGTGTTACTATACTTTTTAATTGCTTTAAAAGCAATATAAATATTTTATTTCATAAACGAAAACGATATCTGTTATAAAATCAAAACGATTCATCTAAATAAAACTAGGAAGACTAACAAAGAATTTTTACTTTTAGTTACACATTTAAATACTTACATTTTTCTTCAGTTAGATGACAAATAAAGTGATAAAATATAATTTCATTTTAACATATTATTACATATAGAACAGATTTTGGTTATTATTAATAGTTTTGTGGCAAATAATTCAATTTTTATTATAATTTAAATTTTTGATAAAAATCAATGATTTTTATTAAAAAATTAGTTGATTTAAATCATGATTTAAATGACGATTTAAATCAAATGATTTAAATCAGGCCTGCCAAAGTGGATGCATATCGAAGTTCACACTTTCAATTTCATCCAGGTTGGAAGGAAGCCGAACCTACATAGCACGTGTCATGTATCTGTTAGTGGATCGAGCAGACCTACTGTTCCAGCAGCTGATGAATGTGACCTTCCAACCGACAGCAGTGACTAAGAGTCGGAGAAATGTTTGTCATAACCACTCGGCCTAATGGGTTGAGCAACGCAACTGCATCAAGCAAATTGAGATAATGCACACCACGCCGTGCTGTTGTTTCCAATCACAGCTGACTCTGAATAATAATAATACCCACTTTGTAAATAACTTATACATTAACGAATCGTTGCTATTTGCAAGGGAGGCGTTGCAATAGTAATGTTCATGACGAATCGATGTCTTTCAAATTTATTTATAAAATATTTAAAAGGGAGTTATTGTAATCATACCGAGGTTAATGGATATTCAGAAATTCAGATTTTTACTAATACAATGAATAAAATAACAAATTAAAAAAAATTTAAACATTTAAAAGTAAAAACAAATATTTATAATAATTGAGGCCTTGGGTAGCTCGAAATTTTAAGCACATATCCAAAAATATAAAACTGTAACAAAGAATTAAAAAACATTCAAAATAATAGTTATTTTTATACAAGACTATAAAATAATATTTGAACGTCGAGCAGAAAGTGTAGTGACCTAATCATCCTTGTAATTACCTATAATAAACAATTTTTTTTTTTGAAAAATTAAATTTCTTTTTTTATATATTTCATAATATTGCCATACAATTGTAAATTAGTTATTTTTTATACAAGATGTATATTTTATCGACGAATAGAAATTCAAGAGCGGTAGCGTTGCCATTTAGAAAAGTCAAGACTTGGCTAAGTCTAAAAAAATCTTGTCTAGATATCAAGACTCTAGGTTGTTCCAGTCTTTATATTAATTTACAATCATTGTTTCATATATATTGTTATATTTCGAAAATTGAAGGATTAAAATTACATCTTCTTTGCATTTACTGTTGCAAAATTATTAATAAGATTTCTTATACCCATTGTTTAGCTTCTATGTGCTCAATATAATAATCTTCTTTGCCGATAAAATCGTTTTTGTACTTTATAATTTTGAAGTTGCTAGATGTCCTTTCCATATTAGCATCTATGACTGATAGTGCAAGAAATAACTTTAATACATTATACAGTTCCGAAAAATCGCTCTCCAAACAACCGTATCCCAGAAGTAAAAAAGTCGATACTGGTACGGTTCAATACTGTTGTTCCATAAGATTTTGACTCCAGGTATTTGTACATTTCAAACTCTTAATTTTCTGATTATCGTAATATCTAGTCGAATAAAGGTGGTGAACTAGAAATTAAACTTATATTTCTTTATACCTTCTAGACATAGTGTCATTTTTTTATCAATATCCCAAACAGATCGAAGAATCCCTGGAGAACATAATAGCTAATCGAAAATTTATTAAACTACAAACAAACTCGTACATATCTTTAAAATATATACTATAATAATTGTAATCGTTGAAATAGATACAGATCTCTCAATAAAAAAAAATAACAATAGAAATAAATTCTAATAATGTCTCTTCTATAAATAAAAAGTTGTTTGAGTGTATATTACACTTCATTTTATTGGAAGAAGAGAATGAAGAAATTGAGTTTACTAGAAGCATAGTTCAGAGAATGAGCCACATCAACTTTCGTATATAGAAGTGCACGTGCTTTGTGTTGTGTCTACTGTTAAAAAGGACTTATGTATTTAATTTGTCCTGCGAAATGACTGGGAGAAATGTCGCTCGCGCTAATTCTCCTGATAGAGCAGTAAAAAGGTGTCGACAACTCTAGCTATAAACAGCGCCAGTTCCATTGTTTTAACAATTCCCTAACAAACCGTGACAATAACAGCACCATGCGAAAAAATACCGAAAGAAGGAAGACTAATGACGCATTAAATTTCACAAACCAAACAATCAATATTGCCGGGGAAAATATTCTATTTATGTTGTTCTTTGCGTAGGATCGCAAAATAAGAGAAATTCTTCAGTTCCTTTACTAGTTATTCCGTGGAAATGGTCATTTAAAGGTAATCACAATTTGAAAGATTTTTCAAGATATTCATACTTTCTTTCAATTACACAGACAGTCTTTCAATTCTCATATCATCCCTGAAGAGAAACGTGTTTTATACTTCTACGTTGTTTTAAGACAAAGTGGTCGATTTATATGTTTATATATCTGGAATGATACAGCAATGGTGATTTTATTATCTTACACTGAGATTATTTCACTAATAATAAAGCTCAGTTTGACATTTAATCAAGACTTTAATACAGAATTTTCATCGAGCACAAGAAATGTTTTAATTGCATGCGGAGTATATTTATATGTCGAATCCAGAAGATGTAATTGTACATGTCATGAAAAGGATAACCACTTCATGAAACGGCTCCTCATAGTGAAATTTCAAAGCCATCTGCAAAAAAATCCCCTTCATTTCATTTCAAATTAGAGATAACCAAATTGTCCATTTCGTGAAAAGGTAGTACGAAAACAATATTTGGTGTGATAATTGTTGCGTCGTCGCAAGTGGATGTCCATTTCGTGTAAAGCTCAATTGATTACGAATCACCTTCCAAACATTGTTATTTTAAGAGTTGTGTTTTGGATGAAGAGTTATATATCTATGTTACCTATTATCAGACATTTAAATGTCAGTGCCAGTAATTTGTAATTTACATTACAACGTTCAGTGTTGTAGTATTCATCAAATACGTGTTTAATAATGTTTAATGTTTAATGCTTATTTCTTTGACGTATATTAGTATAGTTTTTTTTCTTTCTCTCTTCTCTCTTCAATACACTATAGGTACGAAAACAGTGAACTCGAAGTGGACATTTGCGACGCAACAATTATTACACAAAATATTATTTTCTATCCCATCTTTTCATGAAATGTATTATTTGCTTATTCATATGCTGTAGGTTCGTATATAATTTCATTATCTGGAAGAGGAAGGGTACCTTCATGAAATGGATGGGTTTTTTGTCCAGGTGGTGGAAAACTTTGATATTATACTAAGAGGAGCCATTTCATTAAGTGGATGTCCTTTTCATACAATGTACAATTACATCTTCTGGGGTCAATATATCTACTCTAATAGGCCAATTCTGAACAAATCTGTAAGTCTTATAGATCTGTAAATCTGTAAATAATGAAAAAAATCGCAACGAAAGCCGCCACTCTTATGTATAATTTTATATTAATCAACAAATATAGATGCGTTTTTGTCGTTTTTTTTTGCAGATCTGTAAGACTTACAGATTTGTTTAGAATTGTTCTATAAGCATATTATAAAAACCATTGATTCTGTAGTTCTATTTTTATTCAACTCATCTCATCTACTTATAAGAAATAATTGTCCGATCAAACGAGCCCGCCGAAGGCGGGCGAAGTTCGATCGAAATTATACGAAGCGTCTCGTTCGAAGATGATTGAAAACTTGTAGTACTGTCAAGTATGCTTAAACTTCACAACGTTTAGATTTTTAAATTCAAAATTATTCCCGCGCGCCTCGCCCAGCAGCTCGCGCGCGCCTCTATCGGTCGTCATATATTTTAGAGTATTTCATTTCCCTTTGGTAGCGATATCACAGTTTTTGAAGATGATTAAGGGAAATAAGGGTCTGATTAACTAGGTTTAAAGTTCTTTATTTTTTTATTTTTTTTTTGGGTGGGAAGTGATCATCTTCGAACGAGACGCTTCGTATAATTTCGATCGAACTTCGCCCGCCTTCGGCGGGCTCGTTTGATCGGACAATTATACTACGCGTCTCGTTCTCGATGATTGAAAACTTGTAGATTTTTAGCGTCTGTGATAGAGCTTCTATCTTTGCTGCATTTAAACTAGTTTAATTATAATATTAATAAAGCTATTTCAAAATTATACTGCACCTTTATTGTGTAAAGTAACTATTTAACAGAAAAACAATTTCACATGTTTAATTTTTAGTTAATATAGTCATAGCAAATTTATTGCCCGGTTCTGTAAGCGGACGGTTATAAAAACGAGCAAATGTTTCTGATTTCTCAGTCCAACCAGCTGTTCTTCTTATAGTGTCAATATCAACTCCTTTCCTATAAGCAGTCGAAACAGCAGCATGTTTGGCGCTGTAAGCGCTAAACTTTTCGGTGTCGACGCCTGCCTTGCCCAGTAACGATTTGATCCAGTGCCCAATTGTTTGAGGATTAACTGGTTTGTGAGGCTTAACTGTAGATAAGAACAGTTTTGTACTCTCTCCTCTGATTGTTTTTGTAATTTTGAGGTAATGTATGAGTATAGAAGCCACGCAAATCTTTGGTCTATCTTTGAAAAACGGGACTATAAGAATCGGTTGATTTTTTCCCGGTTTTGAAGTTTTAATTAAGTCAGGGATCTCTATTTGAAGACCTAACGAGGTGATATTAATGTTATCTAGGTTTATCAAGGCAATAGTCTGGAGCCTGTGAGCCGTTATAAGTATTAGTAGTGTCGCTGCTATCTCCGATACAGTTTTTAATTTTTGGTTTTGTATTATATCTAGGCTTTCTATATATTCCAAAACCTGCTCTGTATTCCATGTGGTGGAGTATTTAGGTGTGGTAGGTCGTCTTTTGAAGATTCCCCTGAAGAATCTTGATACTAATGGATCCCTGGATATATCTCTTTTTGCTATTAATGAGATAGCCGATCTTGATGAATTCAAAGTTCCATAACTAGCCTTTTCGTAGAATCTCTTTGTCAGAAATTCAATAATATTGGCACTACTAGGGTCGAAAATGTTATATTTCCTTTCTTTGGCGAACGTTACCCATTTTTTAAGGCATCCCTCGTATTGTTTAAGAGTTGATGATGTTATCGAGTCTACCATGAAGTCAACAGAGCCCTCAGGAACTCCCTTCCTTAGGTACGCCTCCCTGACAATTTCCCTACCACTAATGAAAGCTTGTGTGCCAGGGGATGCGTTCTGCTCCTGCAAGGAGAAAGTAGCAGCTCAGATGAAGGTCCTAAAATTAATGGATCTTCACACAAAAGTGAGGTAAATAGTGGGTACCACACTTGCGTGGGCCAATTCGGGACAACTACTATTCCAGTTGCTTTGTCACTAATTATCTTTCTCAAAGTTGGCAATATAACCGCGAAGGGAGGAAAAGCGTAGAATTGTTCCTTTTCCCATGAGATTGTGAATGAATCAACTACTGATGCCTCTGGGTCTGGGTAGCGCGAGCAAAATTTTTTACATTTTGTATTAATTCTAGATGCGAATAGGTCAATAGTGAAGGGGCCAAATTTTTTATAAATTTGTTTAAAATATTTTTCAGCTAATTCCCATTCCGTGTCTAAGTTGGTAACGCGGGATGCAGCATCTGCGTGGACATTGTCTTTTGAAGCAATGTATGAAGCTGTTATCCATATTTTTCTGGCTTCACACCACTGCCAGATCCTGCGTGCCAGCTCACTAAGATGGGGAAATTTTACTCCTCCAGCCTTGTTTATATAAGAGATAGCTGTAGTATTGTCTACACGCAATAAAATTTCACAGTTAGAGAGTTTAGATGCAAAGCATTTTAGAGCAAAAAGGGCAGCTAGGAGTTCTAGGTAATTTATGTGAAACTTCTTATCATTTGTACTCCAAAAACCCCCTGTAACTATTGAGTTGGATTCCGCACCCCAGCCCGACCTGGATGCGTCAGATGATATTACTATTTTGTAATTTAGTGTTCTTATTGGGTTAGTACCAATCAATATATTAGTTTTCCACCAAACAAGATCTTCTATTACCTCCGGCTTAATCTTGACATAACCTTCAAAATTATTATCATTGACGGTTAATGCTAACCATTTAGCTCGTTCTAGTCTTTTACAATATACCTTACTGTATTCTACTGCCGGTGAAGCCGCGACTAGCGTTCCCAGTAATTGCGCGAAGGTACGGATTTTGTATTGTTTCCCGACCTCAAACTGAATTAAGTTTTTCATTATTTGGTCTTTCTTTTGGTCAGGTAAATCTACTGAGTATTTTTCTGAATCTAAAATGAAACCAAGATATTTACACCGTTTACTTGGGACCGGAGAGCTTTTCTTATAATTTATAATAAATCCTAGTCTTTTTAACAATAAAATAGTATTCTTTACATTTTTATAACAGAGCTTATAAGAATTACTAATACATAAAATATCATCTAAGTATATTATGGACAGCCAGCCTTTTAGGCGTAGATAGTTTATAATTGGTTTCATGATCTTGGTGAAAATATACGGACTGGTTGATAACCCAAAAGGGAGACACGTAAATTGGTACAAAATACCATTGAATCTAAATCTTAAATATTTCTTACTATTTTTACCGACTGGGATCAGAAAATATGCATCCTTTAAATCCAAGGTTGCCATATATGTGCCTAGAGAAATTAAGTTTCTTGCTGCTCTCAAATCTTCCATTTTGAAGTGAGTGGTCTGAATAAATTCATTCAGTTTTTGTAGATTAATAATAAATCTATTAGAACCATCTGGTTTGGCAACTAGAAAGTAGGATGACACGAAATGGCCCTCGCAATCTACACACGGTTCGATTGCTTTTTTGGACAAGAGCATGGAAATCTCTTGGTTTATTTTTCCAAACATGTCGGGAGCCCAGTTTGAAGTATCTGGCTCCCGGAGTTGAAAAGGTTTACTTTTGAAGGTTATGTTATACCCCTTCAAGCAATTGATAATAAATTCATCATTTGTTATACTTTCCCATTCTTTTATAAAGTTTTTTAGTCTGCCTGCGGTAAAGTTTTGAAGCGTTTGCACAACAAAACAATATATGACGACCGATAGAGGCGCGCGCGAGCTGCTGGGCGAGGCGCGCGGGAATAATTTTGAATTTAAAAATCTAAACGTTGTGAAGTTTAAGCATACTTGACAGTACTACAAGTTTTCAATCATCGAGAACGAGACGCGTAGTATAATTACTATATTAATTCAAACCATGAATAGACAAATAACTACTATATTTACTTAAAACTAGAAATAGACACTAAGATTATAATGTAACGGACAAATCTTAAAAATTAATGCGTGCTATCTAAAAAAAACTGCGATATTTGTAAAAACATCTGCTCGTCCGTTACTTTCAAAATTACATTTTATTTGAATCAAGTTCATTTCTTCAACATTTAAATCTTTAACATTAAGCTATCAATACCCTTGACAACACAACATAAGCAATTTTAGTACAACCTTCGAAATTGGGAAGATGAAACATTTATTTATACATTCCTATATAACGATTATTCGTGCAATGAAATATATCAAGTCACTGTTTTCTGTTCTATAAGAATAAGCACTACATGTATTGTTGTCTCTATGTAAGGGATTTAAAAGAAAATTAACTTTGCAAGGAGTATATCAAGGCAGTTACTTACGTTACTGGTGAGATGAATATTGAATTAGTCTTGGTGTAAACTTGGGTGCGAATGTATAGATAGTGGTATAACTGTAATGTTGTAGTTATAGGAAAAGGAATATTTTCGAGGAATGTTTGATGCGTGTGTGCAGGAAGCAAGCCGTGGCCAAGGGTCGCGCTCGCCTCTGTCCACATATGGACAATGCAGGTTTTCAAACGGCAGGCCAGGTTTGCACTCAGGAGGAGACAGGATTGGTAACTAACGTTCCCACTAAACATTCTACCAGTATTTTACACAAATTTTATTTCAAATATTTTATATGCCTATATTGCATACGATTTTCTAAAAACTTTAATTAATACCTCTTAAGTTGCTAACCTTTTTATATGTTGGTATCCTCAATCCGTGTGTTGTGAGTTATAAATCTGAACAAGCTTAAGTATATGTGTATGACTTTTATTCTATTTTTTTATTTTCCTTCAATTTGATAATAATTATTGAGCGATCCCTAGATACATAAGAAAAAAGCAAATCAAAATATTGTCATTAATTTAAAACCTATTGTAATTTTTAGATCTCTTAGGAAAATTTGCAGTGTTATAAGTTATTAGCTATTTATAAAATAAAGAAATTAATATAATAATTAATTACTTATGAAATAAAATAAATATATCATTCACATATTACTTCATATTTCAAGGTGTACCATTTCGTTTTATTACAAGTTTCCGTTATACTATATTGTACAACAAGTATGGAATGGTATTCATTTCATATGAATATGAAATTGACATTCCAAACAAATTGAGCACTATAATTTTTCTACGACTACGATATTATTTCTTAATTCATTTTTATTTTAATAATAAAGATGTCTTCATTTCACTACCTACTTCCTAGCAAGTGGCTACAAAACAGAAATTAAACAATACCATTTTTGACGTCGTCTATGGTTACCGTAGGAAATGAAAATGTGTTTACAACATACTATGTATCCGTAGCAATAACAAACATAGAATGGTCATAAAAAAATACTTGTCATAGTGTGCACAAATGGAATAATTTATGAAAAGATACCTACTACTTACAAAAATATTACGATATAAAGTACAAATTGTCATGAGACATATTTGCGGATATTGAAACTTTGTTTCTTTTAAGAGAAAATTGTGATGACCAGTATTAAAACAAATAGCTTCAAATTATTGTGGAAGAATTTCAATTTCCATATTTTGCAGTCAGGGCAAATTGTAGCTGTCGTTTAATTTCGTCATGATCATGAAGATCTTACGGTAATCTTCCCCATCGGATGGGTTGGGAAATGCTGTGCAATTCGGTGATAAATTCACTCCGGCATGTAAATCGTTGTTGTCCGTAACTGATTTGATTTTCATGTTCTTCATTGTCGAAGTCGGACGCTAGAGTTCCACTTACAGATCAGTTACTTTCACAAGCCACATGACAATACTGCTAATGTCCACATCAAATTGGATAATGGTTACGTCATTGCGGCAATCTGATGTGAATTATATTGTAAGGCATGGGGAAAATCTGCCGTCACTAGACCTACTACCAAAATGGACTGCGTTGGCGTTTCTATTATTTTATTAGTTTAACTTCTAATTCTGTTAACTGACGGTCTCATCTGGTTATTTTGTTATCAGTTTTTTTTTTATTGATAATTGATTTATTGATGTGTACATAAAAAATCAAATATACCTACCCATTTTTAGATATGACCAACATATTTTTCATTAAATAAAGTATTTATTCCTTAGAGAGAACTGAAATTTGCAAATGGACAGTTAATTTTTTGGAAAATTATTAGATGTTTTATACATATAAAAATTCAGTCACATGAAGGCAAAACTAGATCTCAACGTGTTAATTCCAGATTTTCAAAGTACCTATATGTAAATATCTATTTTCGTTTTCGAGATTACTTTTAATTGTGGACCTCAAACCATCTATTATATAAATTGATATACGCCTTTATATTACCGACTTTAATTAATTCTACTGTAAAATAATATACATAAATGTATATACAGGTATCAATCAGATTTACTAGTTTTAAAATTTCTGAAAAATGGCTAAAATCTAAAAAAAATATTTTCTTTAGACTATTGCCTGTAGAAATTATATGTGTTTATATAAACATCTGAAAATTATTATAATTATATTTTTTTTCCGAAGAATCAAATGATTCAATCGGATCAATTACATAACTAGTCATTTATAGGTTTATCTAAAAATTGGAGTATGCCATTGTAGTACAACATATAGGGTCCCGATAACGAATCCTGGCTAGGGTATAGATGTTTTTTTAAGAATCTCTATCATCTCATCTTCGTCAACAACGCTTCAAAATGAAAATGTTTAAAAAAAGTTTTATCATTCCCATAACCGTAATTAAATAGTAGTAACGTAAGTTAGTTATGGAATGGGATATTTTGGAGGGAATGTGTGTCCGTCCGTCTCTGTAGTTTGTGCGTACGTTCCGTATGCAGCAGACACCTCAGTACAATAACCCACCGTCCCATAGCCTCACACCATAACCACACAACCATACCGAACCGACAACCATCACCATTTTTCATCTCACCGGCCTAGCGGTATAGCTGCATTCAATTTTAAAATATGACTGCGGTACGGCCAACTACAAATATGCAACATGCAGATAGTGTTTATGCTTTTTATGCTTGTTGCAAATTATTTGTTTTTAATTATTCTTCCGCCTTACCTTATATAGAACCTAGTTATAACATAATGAATATGGAAAATCATAAGAAAAATATGCACTATTCTGTTGCTTCTAAGTGGAATTCCTGGGATTCTTCTGTTTTCAAGTGGATAGTTCAAGGAAATTATTTTTGACGAGGTTGAAGTTTACTTTTATGTCGCCGGAGTAAAAATAAAATAAATAAATATCCATAGGTACTAAAGTAAGAGATGGACCGGTAGGAGAGATTGACTTTTGGTCTTAAAAGTACATTAGAGTGATATCTCCCATAGGGAATGTTAATTTTATTGTTTAGAAACAGTCGCTACTGTTTTACGACTACTATGCTTCGACTAAAGAAAGTAGTCGCTTGAAAATTAATGCAGTCATCTCTGAATAATCTAAGATTTATTAAAATAATTGCCAAAAAATTGTAATTAGGTCTTCTTCGGTAGGTTTAAAGTAATTATTCACCTACATACTTTATAAACGTAACGTAACCTAAAACCGTGGTTCTAATTGTACACAGTCATAAGTAACATAGTGGTCCATTTAACCGCTACTCTGAGGACATATGGACCATCTAATGCTGAAAAGTGATGGACCAGAGAATTTTTATTGCTAAAAAGATCAATTTAACCGGTAAACAGGAAAAAAATCATTCGCACGTAGAAATATACACGATCTAGATGCTGTTCCATGAGTTCTTAAGAAGTGTTGTTAAATGGTTAATTAAAGGGTGATGATAATGAAGAAACTGAAGATTATGAAAACGAATATGCGGGATACAAGGAAAATTATATCTGATGTGGGCACCACATGACTTCCTTATGCGCTAAATTATACACATTTTTTGCTGCACTTCATTTAAACTTATTTCACTTGAAAGTAATATCATTCAACTTCCTTTCGTTTTATATCTTACCTTCGAAAGGGTTCATCGTGGAAAATTTTATTGAAGTGATTATCTCTATTCCTTATTGTATTATACAAAATTATTTTAATCGCTCAAATACTTGCAAAGAAAGGTATACGGTTTTCATTTATTTCGTACATATTTCTCACGAAATATATTCTGACTGTTGTCAATGTCAATTTATTATCAAATATTTCCTGCAAAATGAAAAGCCAACTAAATTAATATTTTTATTAAGTTTCTGCCAAAAACAAACTGCTCATTGAAAAGGCCTATTGGAACAAGAAAGTAATGTAAAATATCACCGTTTCAGGACTGATTATGTTCAAATACCGGGGTGCCATTATAAAAATAAATTTAAAATGTTTAAAGGAAAAATCAATTTTTATGTTCTAAGTTTTTTTTTTAATTAAATGCAGTATTTAAAACTCATATTTTCTGTAGTACTTATACAAATTTATAGAATCGAATGTATATTTAGCCAAATTAGCATCTATATTTCCAATATTTTTTTGATAAAATCGAATACGTCTAATGTATAATCAATTGAAGGTGCTGTGGATTCTCGGTGAAGCATGATAAATGAAAAAAAAACACTCGAAAATTTCACAAAATTTTTGCAAATTCTTTATTACAAGAATGAAGGGAAAGCCGAGATTCTGGATTGGTTAATCTCGGCTTTCCTTTGATTCTTCTAATCCTTCATATCCATTAAACTTACTTGGTTATGCATTCTGAATTTTAAATTCATTTCTGTAATTTCTCTGTTGATGGCAACAACGGCGAAATTGCAATTAAGAATTTGTAAAATTTTGTTAAACCAACAGAGTGTTTTTTTTCTTTAATTTTTACATCAATGTAACTTTCATTTTTTTTTTAGTAGGTTTTCTCGAAAAACCTTTTTGTATTTTAACTATGTTTATTAAAAATTATATTTCTAATAGGGAACAAGAATTTTAATTTCTGGACAGAAATATTTCACGGTAAATGAAGTGAAATAACATAAATGTAATTTCCTCAATAAACAGAAGAACCGTATGCAAATATATATTTATATATGCAATTGCGAAGTAATTATAAACACTATTAGTTGATGCCTAATAATAACTTGTAACGGTGAAGTTTTCCAATGTGTACAATTTTAATTATACGTCGTATTATTGAAGAATACAAGTGTATTGTGTTTGCTACTTTGTCGCATGTCATCACTAATGCTGTAAAGTTTTTCTTTGCAACACGTGATAATTGTTTAATAAACTTCAACGGTAAATGCACAATGTGGAAACTATAAAAGATAACGTCACTTTTACACGTTCGAATACAAGAGAAATTATTTTCACTTATGAAGTTATTTAATAATGAAAGAAAAATTGGAGGATAAACAATTCTCTAATGCACTGACGTTATAATTTTATACAATTATTATTATCTTGACTTTCACAGCACACGATTTCTTAAGAAATAAGGGTTGAGTAAGAAACATCAAAACAAGTTTTTATTACAAAGTAAATGATTTTAATTTTGTTAATTTC
The DNA here is from genome assembly GCA_035578165.1 of Stenolophus ochropezus. Lineage (NCBI taxonomy): Eukaryota > Metazoa > Arthropoda > Insecta > Coleoptera > Carabidae > Stenolophus > Stenolophus ochropezus. Next base: position 36,507,498 of record JAQOWZ010000001.1, on the reverse strand, counting down.
TTAATTCATTTGAGTCACGTTATGAACAATGAACAAGAGCGTTCTTTATCTCAAGGTTGCAAAGGTCATCTCATTTCGTTAATTACACCTGATTATGTTAAAAGTGTTACACGTAAGAGTTACTCTCTTTATCTTATACAGAAAGAAACAGTTGATGAAGATTATTTTTGAAATTAACATACAGACATATTGGCATTTAAATCATTTCATTGTAAAAGTAGAATTTTCATCTTTAGAGCAGCGGTTCCCAACTTATTTTGTAACGGAACATTTCCCACTGTGATAAAAAAAAATAACCCTCACAAATTTTACTCTTTATAAATGAGATAAATTACTAAGAAACGAAAATTCAAAATACAAAAAAAAAATAATGGCTGTAGAATACAATTCAATATTCCTATCATTCTTTCAATACTAGACCAAAAGCTAATTTCATTGTGAATCCCTTAATCTTATCAACGGAACCCAAAGGTTCCGCGGAGCACAAGTTAGAATCCCTCCTTTAGAGGAAGACAATTGGTATTCTGTCTTATAGATTTATTTTTGACTTCTAATATTTTCAGCAACTATTTGCCGTCTTCAGATGGTGAAAATTATCTTATTGAGATTGTTAATAATAAAATCATGAAACATGTTTGGTATAGAAAAATGATCGTCAGTACTTTAAAGGTATAAATAAGTATAAATATTAGAAACATATTCAAGTCGTTAGAATAAATAAGAAAAAAAATTTTTTGTACAACGAACATCCGTCAAAAACATAACGCTATAATACTGTATTATTGTCATCTCATGGAAAAGGCAAGAATAATACCCGAAAACAAAACAGTATGCCTGAGTTCTAGCAATATTCCTCTGAATTTAGCTACTAGTCCAGGAGTTTTGAAAGAAAATACTTTTCAATGTTTATTTTTCAAGTTAAAAATGCTACATTATGGGACCTGAATAGCATGTTTAGAATAAAGCTAGTATAGATATTCTCGAATTATTGTTTTTACTTAGTAGGTAGAAATCATAAGTATAATAATAATATAATACATCTGATTTTTTATTTTTAGTCGCCTAGCTTCATTATCTTAATTTTGTTATAAATACCAAATTTACTAGAATTTTTTTACTGATAACTTAGTTATTATTTTCAGAAGAGATACTTATAAGAGTTTTAAAAAACAGTGTTAAATTATTATTTTATTTATTTATTTTACTATAATGAAACGTTAAGAAAAACATTTTTAAGGCTTCTTGCTTGTGTTTAGGCTGTGTCATGTGTGTGTGACCTTGCTCCTTATACTAATTTTGTAATGAAAGTGCTTTTGTGAATTCGTAGTGTTTTTAATTCACTTAGGTAATGCGATACGTGGGTATTGTTTGTTTTATGGGCGTTTTGCAATGCTATCTGTCATTATTGTCGTCTGAGAATATTGCTGAAAACACGCGAATGTGTAACACAGGGCTGTATTAGATTATTTTCCCAGCGTAGGCGTTCAATTACTAATAATTTATTTTTTGTTGCAGGACAAACTTCTTTCCATGCTTCGCTGGAATTCTTAGACTTGTTAAAAGGTAAGCACACTATATTTATTGTAATTAGTGAGAGATTATTACTAGTTAGTATAGTTATTGTTAAGTTCATTTCTTTGATTTGTCATTAGGGTAATAATATCGGGATATATATATACTTTATCTATATACTTGATTTACCCTTTTCGATTAGTAAACAGTTTACAGTTGGTAAAGTGTAATTTGGTTTATCTACAACAAAGCGCTAATTTAAAATTATTACTCTTATATGAATGTCATTATTAGTTTATTTATTATTATTATTTATTTTGTAACACATATAACAATCAAATTTCGATCAAAACTTGTATTTCAATGTTCGATGAAACATTATCTGAAGTAAGGTAAACTGTACTCGTTTTAAAGAATTTGACATAGCTATTTTTTTTTAGTAACAATGAATAAAATTAACATTTCAATGTTTCTCAATCTGTCATCACATCACATGTTCACATGCGTTTCATTATGAACACATCAACTGTACGTGTACTCTCGGTAACTTCGGACACCATGTGATGAGAAGCGAAATATAAAAGCGAAACTTGTCCCATACTATAATGTTGGAGATTTATTATTTGAATATTAAATTGAAATAGATATTTATATTGATGACACAAATCAAGTTACAATAATCTCGGCCCACATGTAAACAGTTTGACGTCCACTGACCGGGTATTAGAAACCAAACCCGCAGTATGAATCATATTCGATCCCGACATGAAATTCGTAATAAATCATTGTTTGAAGTTGGGTTGTATGGCTTGTGGTCGCCCACGACGAACAATGACAATTACATTACCATACGGCACACGAGTACAGCCGCAGCACAAAAATCCCACAGAGAAACAGAGATGAATTCATTACGTTATATAACACGATTAGGAGCTTTTCATTTGTTTACAAATGAAGATGAGAAATTAGAAACTTTGTACATATTATTTCTTAGTTATTATAACCATTGATAAAATATTTTTCGATAAAATGTTATTATTTGGTTTTTAATCTAACACATTCTGGTGCAGCAGACTACATTAAGAAACCCTACATTCAACTTTTTAAGGAGAAATAATTATAAAGCTGTTAAGGGTATGTCGTCTTAAAATTAAGAATTTAAAAGTCATAGAAACGAACTTGACGAGAACTAAAAATGCATATCTCCTGAAGAAAGTATATGAGGTGTCGAAACCGACACGGAGCAAAAATTAAATCAGATTTGTTGACTGCAATCTAGGAATTTTATTTCTCCTTACAGTGTTATTAGTCCATAATTACAAGTCATATATTGTAAACGGGACGTTTGCTAATCCATGTTTATTAGAGCTTTTTGTTACCAGATGTTTAAATTACCAACCTCTATATAAGAAAATCAATTGTAGCCATCACTACTGAATATGTATATAAACCGTTAAAGTACGATAAAAATATCAAATATTAATTTGTTTGTTACGAAACATACCGAAAGAAACAAAAAATAATTTGTAATCTTGTCACTCCCGGTGTACCGGTTAACATTTTACCGAAATACGATCAACCATTAATGTTAAAAGTTTAAATCATAAAATGCTGAAATATAAATGGGATAGGGCAATAATTCATCATTTCACAATGGATAATTCATATAATATTAATTTGAAATTAGGATGTATTTTCGGTCTTAGGACTATATTTTAAAATCGAAAACCATTTTACTATATTTTGTAGGCTAAATTAATAATTTAATATTATAAAGCAAAGCGTATTTTTTAATTTAATAATTTATTCTGAAACAGTGATAAATTTACGTTTCCAACCAAGTTCGGCTATTTGTTCCTATAAGACTAATACGGAAGGAAAAAAAATTAAAAAAACTTATCATAAATATCATGTATACTCTCCTCTTGTGTTAAAGACTGCTAAAAGTCGACAAGGCATACTTTCAGTTATGTTAAGGATCACTTTCCGACCGATATTATTCCACTTTTACACTGGTTACTTTCTGAGCTCCTGGGCAGTGTATGCTTTCGGAAACGTAGTCCCAATTCATCCCAGACATGTTCGATGGAATTTATGTCCGGACTGAGGACTGGACAATCAAATCGAATAATTCCCACTTTATCCTGAAAACTCTGACTGCGCGAGGTCCTATCATTATTTTGTATAAAATGCTACATTTGTCCATAGTGATCATGAAAGACATTGCATGATCTTCAAGATTCTAGAACCTACGTAATATACCTATGAGCTGTGTCGGGAAGCCATTCTGTAAGAACACCAATTCTGGTACAAACCATAACCGACTCACAGACAAATGGAACTCGCTTGTCAATATAAACTCTAGTTTATTTTTCTCCTGGTCTTTCTATATTTGTCGAAGTCCGTTTGATCCATTGAAGCTACAATGCGACTTATCTTAAAACAGTATGCTGCCCCAGTGCTCATCATTTCACGCCCGTGATCCCGTGAATTTGGCTAAAGCTAATTTTGCAATTCAATGCCCGTGGTGTAATGGTAGACTTGAAATTGTAAATTTGTACACTATCGCATACGTTTGTTGTTTGTAGTATCTCTACGAGTGGATTTTTGTTGAAACCATTTTAATATCACTTTATATGAATTATTCATGGTTCAGCATTTTTTACAAACTGACAATTTTTTATTTTTTCCCTTACTGAGGAAGGCCCATGTGGCATCAAACCCGGTCGGAGCAGAAATAAAGCTTTTGAAATTACCGAATTCCAGAAATTATTACCTTATCGATCCGTCAAGAAAATCCTCTTGAATAAAAATATTTTAGCCAATTTTGCACTTGTTCCTTATTCTCTTGGCGTTTCAATTTTCAATATGTGTGAGTATTCTATGATTATATGATCTGTAAGATTTGACAACTGCATTACCCTATAACCCATTTCCCATTTGATTGTTGCGATAACAACCTCGTCATGTTGTAGTCATCACACTAGGTGCGTGTATCAACAATGGGAAACAATGGCTAGTCAATAACGGCACCAGCTGTACATCATAGAGGGGGGAGTCGTGTCACGATGTCAAATGTCATGACTCGACCCCGGTATCGTCACCGTTAGCCTAGGTTGCCCATGGAAAATCCCATCAAAAGGGAAACCGGAAAGAAAATACCATATGGCGTCAAGTCCCTCGTTAATTACTATTACTGAAATCAATAAAAAAATTAGTACACCCAGTACGGCATGTGAACACAAAATATTATTAAAATTAAATAATGCACTCCTCCGATGCTCCAATTAATTCAGAAAGTGTAATATTTTTAATTGGGAACAGGAAATATAATTCAAATTCGTAAATTGTATTTCAGACAGCAACTGGTGTAATGCAGAGTAACCAATTTTAAATCAGAAAGGATCAATTGTAATTCAGAATTGTTGGTTTCGGTAGTTTACTGGTCAGAGCAACTATTCCTGAACATAAGTATTCTCGGGGTACCGGGTTCAAAACTCGCTATGACTTGCATGTTTGTATGTGTTTAAACGCACTCAATAACTGTTATTCACTTGTGTCGAAAAGTTTCAAAAATAGTCAGTTGTAATTGAAAAAGCATCAAATGTAATAATCTGAATTACAATTGATAGATCTGAAATACATTTAATTGTTTCTGAATTAGAACTGACTGATCTGACTTTTATATCCCGTCCAGTTAATTTCTTTACTATATATAAATATGATCCATATAGTGCACTTTCTACGCTATCTAGAATGCCCGGAAGGTGATCTCTGATGCATAGTCTTTATTGTACAACTAAATATTTAGCGAAATATGTGACAGTAGATCTGGTACAGCCAGCAATAGGTAGTAAGCTGTTAAAAATGTATTTATTTATATTTATTTTCATGAATCCTCTGTTTATAAGTATTTTGATTGTTTTAAGAGATAGAATACCACACAATTGTATTATATAGTGTCTTTGTTATAGTAGACGTAAGACAAATTCTAGTGCTCAGCATGTACGTTAAGATGATAATTCCATTCTATGGTAAGTGCAGTCAAGGAGTGGTAATAATAGAGTTAATTAGCCGTGATAAATGCTGCATGGTAATGAGAATAATGTAGCAGATTGATATTTTACTGCAGAAAGTAGGTAAACTCTACTTCCACGCCAAACCGAACCTACTAACATTTCACACACGTCACACGTTCAACAAGCGCTTATACAAATTCGTTCCAAGCTAGATGCTAGCGAATCAATCGATAGGCGAATTACCATAAACTGACAGCGGATATGGATTAGCTAGGAAAATGTAAATATGTAGGGATGTCATCCAGTTTATAAAACTGAAACATGTAAATAAAAATTGAATCTATTTATATATTTCTCTATTAGATACATTGCTTGGGAGTTTCAGGGAGACGTCATAGTCTCTTCTCTTTCGGCTTTATATTTTCATTATTGGCATTGTAAGAAGGAACAGGGTGTCAGGTAATCCTCAACATAATATTAGGTATTATTAATATTTTGTCAGTTAATGACGTGACTACGAGATACATTATGTGGTATACAGGGTGTTAGTACTAAGTTGTAACACTCGAAAACGGCAGTTAAAACTCATTTTTTCATTCTGAAGAAAAGTTCGAAGATATGAAATGGATGAAAGTTGAAGAACGATTAGTCGTAGAATGATCTCATTTTCAAGTGAAATAAGTTTAAATGAAGTGCAGCAAAAAATGTGTATAATTTGGTGTACAAGGAAGTCATGTGGTGTCTACATCAAATTTTTTAATTTAGACATATCATGAAGGTATTTTAATCACACCGATGATAATTCGCAATTTTAAGGGATATTTACGAATAGAAGTGTTTACGATACGAATTGACTATTTTTCACTTTTGCTTATTATTTAATCAATGATCGTATTTCTTCTTTTGTGATAGAAATACATGATTCGTGACTTTGAAGAATGCTTATAATAATATACGATGAATCAAACAAATGTTAAAAGCTTTTGGATTGACGGTGTCGCAACACTTTCCGTTATTTTGTTTTTGAGCAAAGATAACAAAGAGGAATTAGTTGTGTACAAATTGATTCCTCACACAATTCCGCTGATGAAGCAATTTGCCATGAGGCTTGGATATTAATGGCCTACCGAAACCCAATGGAATCACACCGCCATGCACGAAATCAATTTGGATTTCATGCCGACTCCATTTGTTTCAGCGCCCGCGATGATGCGATCCGATCAGTTTTTATTTTTAGATACCAGAAAATATGAAACATTTCAAGGTGACCAACAATAGAAAAGAATAACTGTATATGATAAAGTGCATTCTATCACGAACTACATCATATTACTACTGGAAATGGTTCAGACATTTCAATTTATTACAAAAACCATTCCTTCATTATCATATTTATCTATATCTCCAAAAATAAGTTCTAAAACTCTTTTTATAACATAAAAAAATCGATGAGCTACCTCAATATAATTTAAATAATATTTATGTAGAGATTTTATGTTAATAATTAGTTTTTGAATATAATCAGTGGTATTCTACAGTCACTGTTAAAGTTGCTTAGAGACGATCTCTAGCTAGAGGTGACTGTTAGTTTTTATAAGTGATGTTATTCTAGTATTACATAACAATGTTAGCGCTAACAGCGGTAAAATTTGACTGTAGAATACGTGTTTCTTAAAGATCACCTCTAAATTCAGTTAGAGACGATCTCTAAATTTAACAGTGACAGTAGAATACCACTAATAATCTTTAAATATCTTTAATAAAAAGTGCCGACTATTTTTTTAGCTAAATATTTTATACGATCTAATATAATACATGTAATATTACAAATATAAGGTAAGGAGTAGAATAGTCCTGAAGGCAAATAATTGTAAATAATTAAGTCATTGTA